>VZTH01016958.1:82825-190177 GCA_013397815.1 Aleadryas rufinucha
GGGGGATGCAAATAACAATTATTTCACCTCCCAATTGTTAATCAGCACCTACATGATTGACCTCCCCCAGTCACATATAAATAAAATAATGTCTTTTTCCTCCTTACCTTCTTCTACCCTCACCTCTTACAGGCAACACAGAGACCCTCCTACCACAATATCACATATTTAACACCTCCTCAGTCACACGAACAATAAACGTAATCAAACTTATTCTCCTGGGCTGCCCCTCCCTCTTATTTAGGACTAAGGATGTCAATGTTTCTTGACACCTAGACCAAAAAACCGGCACTTTGCAAATTTGAGAGAGAAAACTTTGAACTCCTGAACATTTTTTTTGATGGAAAGTGTTAACAACCACAGCAGACCATGGAGAGCAGCACCACAGAAAATAAACATGAGCGGCAGGAAAGAGGAGGAAAAAAACCCTCTTGTGTGATTCCTTCATTGGCTTTGCAAAAACTTGCACTCGATAGTGAAGAGCTCTGTCTGAAACCATTAATAACAAAAACAATCACTAAATGAAAGAGCAGCCTTGCAAGCAGCCATCCATAAAAAGAAAGCCAGTTAATTAAACAAACCACAAGCTATCTATGGACTGTCTCTCTCACTTTAAAGTCCTCAGTGCAGAAAAGAGAAGAAAAAAATCTCATCAAATGATATAATCATAGCAGCCTCAAAATAACTCACACATATTTCCAGATAAATCACTTCTGAAATACTAAGTACCTAGAAAAGCTTGGAGGAAAATTGCACCTCAGCTGCAATTCCTGCTTCTTGGAGGGGCTTTGGAGAATACTGGATCTTCTATCTGTTCACTAAATGTTTATTCCTATTCCTTAAATTGTCAGTTTTTAATATAAAACTTTAATTAATCTCTGGATTCATTTCACTTAATGTTGCAGGGCCATTTCACTATGTCTCAGAAGGCACTTAATTGGAATTGAAGGCTCGGGGTTAGAAACACAACATTTTCCCCTTGCCACAACTTTACACAGCGTTCTGGGAAGGGCCAGGAGCCCCATGTGAACTGAGGAACTGGCTGTGTGAGGATGGCTAAAGGCACTGCTGACCCCGTGCACATCACTGCCCGGGTGGAACAGATAGCAGTGAGCTAATGGAACTGGATGTGCATTAATTTTTCTGCGATTATACACAGCGATGAGACGCTTTCATCAGCTTCTGCGGGTCACAGCAGCTGGTAGGAGCCTTAACAGTGTCATTCCATTATAAGGCTATTATCGATCCAGAATCTAATTTGAAGATCAATTTGGATTGGAATCAGAACCCAATATGACAATGATTTCAGAGAGGATAAGGGATAATTTACTCCTCGGGATGCCAGAAATCAATATTTGTTTTTCTGTACTGACCCAACAGCCAAAAATGAAAGGGGGGAAAAAGAAAAAAAAAAAGACCCGAGGATAATGTGCAAATAAAGGATTACAGTAATCCAATCTGGAGGTGATAAAAGTATAAACCCGGCTGCAAACCCATCTGAGGTAAACAAACATTTAATCCCAGCTAAATATCTCAGATAATGGCAAAAAGGCTTCAAGGTATTTTTGATGCATTTGGCTAATACAAAATACAGCTTTGAATTCAAAGCAACTCCTTGCATTTCTCACATATTTCTTTGTGACAGTCAACACCTGGGAAGTTTTTGTGGGGCTCTGGAGAGCCAGCACTGCTGTTTGTGTTCCAGCTGTGCTGGATACGTGGGCACATCTGCATTAAAGTGCTGAGATCCAGACTCACCCGGGCTCTCAGGAGCCAAATGCCTTCATTGTGAGGTGCCACAATGGTTTTGTCCTCTTCCCCACACATCCAGTCTCTTCCTAGAGAAAGGGAGGATGCCCAGCTGGCTGACATCCCCACTTTGCTTTGCTGTGTGCATCCCAATCCCGCTGCGCCAGGAGCAAGGACCTCCAGGTGTGCACCACGAGGAGTCTGGTCCTGAACTAACTCAGGCACCAGGGCAAAGACATCTCTCAGCACACAGGCACTGCACAGCACCTGCTGCTGCCACCTCAGCCCAGCACACAGGGAGACGATAGATCTGGGGCCTCTCCTGCCCCAGGGAAGGCAGGAGAAACAGGCAAGAGGGCACGGAAAACTGAAGGGACTTTTGCTCAAAGTTGTTTGCAGAGCTGAGAATTTTCTGCTCTCTCCAGGGTTGGCCCTTAAACCCTTTTCACTTTTATTAAGTGCAGATGTACTGCAGAGATGCAAGACTTAGTTATCTACAGTGAAACTGGAAAGGGCTCTCCTTTTTTTTCTTTCTTTTTTTCTTTTTCCTTTTCCTCCAGACAACTGCGGTGGAATCAGTTTTATTCAGATTTGGCTGTAATTGGAGTGCGGCTCTCACTGAATCTAATTTCAGCTGGAACTAATTATAGGGGGAAAAGGTCATAAATGTAAGATGGCTGCATAACTATGTTGGAAGAATATTGACATCATATAGTATTAACTCTGCTCCTGTAAAGGCCATAAATACTTAGAATAAAAACAGCCATTAAGAGACAGAACAAAATGTACCTATTTCTTCTTATTAGAGGGGGAAAATGAGGGAGGGAAAAATCTCTAAAGGGAGATTTAATAGCATACATTCAAGAAGTGCTGCACACACACACACACACACACACACACACACACACACACACACACACACACACAGATCAAGAAATAGAGATCGACTCTCTTGGATGAGATCCTGAGCCATAACAGAAACAACCACCACTGCTACATCTGGACTGAGTCCTATTCAAAACCTAACAGGAAAAATACAATAACAGCTACAGCCACATGGAATTGCCAAGGCTGATAACCAAGCTAGAACGGGCAGCACTGATTCCACAAGATCATAACATGTGTGGATGCTTCCCTTCCCTATGGTCCCCACCGGAGAAGGAAAGCAGCACATGTCACAGGGAGAGATGAGTCCAGACCTCATGGAAACTGTCCTGATTCACCTCTCACCTGAGCCTCAGAGGCTTCAGGACACTGACTGTGAGCAAAGTCACAGGCAGACCTAGCCAGGACTCCTCACTGGGAATCTTCTTACATATCTCATGGACTTTCCTGATTTATTAAATGAAGAATTTCAGCATTTTCTCTCTACATATGTTTCCTTGTAATCAACCCACCACCAGTACAAGCAGAATAACTTACAAATGTGAGTAAATTATGCACGAGGCCTAAATTTTGTCTGCTGTGGTAGTGAGATGACAGATGTTTAATACCTAAACCAGTTACATGGTCTGCTTTAGCCCTGAGGCTGAACTGCAGGGATGACCTGAGTCAAATTAATAAACACGGAAACCCGCCAGACATCTCGTGATGAGCGGCACCGCAATGAACCTCCGGAGACTCCGGAAGCAGCTGAAAGGCATTGCTGAAACATCGACTGAAATAAGTCAGTAATTCATTTTTTTCTCTTTCTCTCTCAGCAACCCCACAACTGGGGTCTGGATCAGAACGTTGTGCAGTCGGTGACTCTGCAGGCTCTCACCAAAGCTGAGTGCCACAGCAGCAAAGGCTCAGCCTCAGTCACACTGTGCTTTACGAGACTTTACTCTCCCCTCCCTTCAGACTGGAGCAAATTCCTACTAAGGTGATGGAGGTGCATGAGGAGATGAACAAACCAGTCTGCCTCTGGCACAGCAGTGTCTTCCTAATGGTGTTTATTGCTCCAACTGTATCAGTGGAAGATCCTGTTCCCTTCTGGGTCTCCTCCCATCCCTGAATTCCTACACTGATCTCTGATTTGCTGCCTTTCAAGCAAGTACTTCTCAGTCAGCATCTATTGCCATCAGCTGAGCTCACCTATGTTTTGTCTCTGCTATGGCCACAAGGAAGAGAAGAACCCATCCTTCCCCCAGAACACATTTAATAAAAAGAAAGGAGACAATGAACAGCTTTTCAGAAGTATTCACCACAGACTCAGAACCTGACCACCATAAAATAAATGGTAGAAAAAATGGAAAGTCAAGACCAAACCCTTCATCATGAGAAGGAAGAAAGCATTTTTATCCATACTTTGCTCTCCAGTCATTATTCTACTTGCTGGAGCATTAGTTCTTCAAATTGTTTTTAATTACAGGGCCTAGAAATAAATATGCACCCCTATTAGCACACCCTCAGGGTGAGTACAAAGGGTATTCACTCCCATTCCAGTCAAGGCACCATTCCAAGGTGATTTATACTCTCATTATAGGCTGTTACCTTCCTATGTAAATTTGTAATCAAATATTCCAAACAGTTGATGATAAATACCTTTGGTAACTGCTGCTCTGTCATTCTCACAGCCACAGGGCCTCAGGAGTCGGGCAGGAGCACTCACACACACAGGTGGAAATGCCCAGAAACAGCCCACACAGGTACTCTGCCATGCTTTTAAACCTTCCAACAACTCTGGGGTACATGAACCCCCCCTATGGCAAACTGCTGACAAGTTTTTTTGCCGTGCTTAATTTAGCGAACTTCCCTCCCATTATATAAGCTATTAGGACAAAAGGAGCATTAACTGACTGAATTTTTGATCAGATGTTGCAATGATAGTTTATCATTTTACTAATCTGTTCCAGAGTGGATGCTTTAGAAATGTTTCAGAGTGAACCAACAAGTTAATACAATAATTATAATCCTTTCACACGATTCCAGTACTTTGCATCACTGTGTTGTTTAAACATCCTTTCAGTGCAACAGTCCAAGACAGAATCACTTTTCCTACACACAGAAAGTCCTTCACTGATACACAATCAATTACTTCATGTACCATCTCTTAAGAATTTCTTTTCATTTCATTTCTGAACAAGCCTCTTGGTTGAGATTCCAGGCTTGGACATCCACAGACTGTTTGAAATGTGGTGAGTACTGTTAAAAACTTTACTTGGATGTGAAAACTGAAGAGAAACAGGTGGGCTAACATGTTCTCTTGCAGCCAGCCCTGTTTTCTGCATCAATCTAGTCTTAGAGTAAGTCAGAATTCAGGAATATTAGGATGTCAAGCCCTGGAAAACTTATACCGAGCATATCTGGCCATTACAGAGTTCCACAGAAACAAAAAAGGAAGAAAAAAACTGCCTTTTCTAAGGGCACAATACAATTTGTACAGAACTTTGCTGTCCAGGTTTGACACTTCTCACTCTTGACTCTCTGCCTCTGCATGCAATTGCCAGTCTTTTAAAATTCCAGCCTTAATGAAATAGGTAAGCTTCAGAAAAGATTAAGCTGAAAAATACAGCAGGAATACAGAATGAGGACAGGTGATTGATCTTTGAGTGGATATCCAACAGTGCAATGAAATTCTCAGGCTGGTTCTTCTTTATTTCAAAATGGTTTTGATTCAGAGGGATTTTACAGCAGCTAAATCATGCAGTTGGCACAGACTGTGCAAGCCTTTCAGCATGTTATACTCTGAAAGATGTCACATTTGGCAGAGGCAGCAAAGCTCCATGAATTTATTGTTGTTTTCCATTGAACACCAAAATCCAGGGCATGAAAAGCTGATACAGCACACGTTGCCACGCTGTTGTGGCGTCCTCTGCCATCCTGACCAGCACAAAGCTCTGGGGGATGCTGTGCAGTGCCAAATGGGGCACGAGGCCACAGCAGGGGAGCTGTGTGGAGCAGGGGGTGACCATGGCAGGCTCAGGCCCTGGGGACAAACTGCACCCCAGAAACACAATGGATTTGCAAACCCATCTTCTACAGGACTGCACTCCAAGGCTGCTCCCAAATAATAACCTTCCTTTTGGGAACAGTGCTTTCAGGGTCTCTAGGACTTCTCAGAAATGCCAAATTACAGATATGGTTAAGCATTCCCAGAGTCAGAACCATGTATTGGGTGTTTAATTACTGCAGGTATTTACTATGGACAATTGACTTTCTCAGGGTGGCCGAGATGCAGTTTTATTGAAATTTCAGCTTGAACACACTGCTAATTAGCTCTGCACAAAGGTGTCTAAAGGCACACGAAGTAAGACCAAAATCTTACCTTTATGTTTTCTTTTTCTGTCCTAAAATCTCAATAAACCACACAAACTGACATTTCACCACAGCTTATTAATCTCTACCAAATTCCAAGTGGAAGACAGTCATTTTCAGCCAAAAATAGAGCAGAAAAAATTGTGACTAGAAAAAAATTAGAATGGCTTCTTTAACACCATTTTTCTTTTCCACTCAGCTTGAGCTAAGGGAAAATATTGCAGAGAATGCTTGAAAACTACATAATGATATATTCAAAAAACAAAATAAAAAGCCACTTTCTCATAGACCAAGACATTCTACAAAAACAATCAACAGGAAAAACTTTGAAAATTTATCAGGAATCCTCTGAAATGGATATAAGACACAGCCGCCCTCTCATTATTTCCAATGAATCTACAAACTCAGGAAAGAAAAAAATCCCTGTCTTTTAAGATTCTGGAAGCCTATTCCTTTAATAATTAATTTTGGAAGCTATGAGATGTTTAAGAAGCTTTTGCTTCTGTTTTCCAATTCTAAATATCTAGTCAGGAATGCAGTATCTCAGCAAGTACATGGCCATCACCTAAGCAGCTGCACTGTGAGAAACTACTGCAAGAAAGTTCAGAAGAGTGCTCTGACCCTCAGTTTAACCTTGCAAAGAGTCTCTTCTCCTGCCGCTGGATATACAAAAGCAGCATTAATAGAGTTCGGAGTGTGCAATTTCTCTGTGCATCAAGAGCATTAGGAAGGTTTTACTATGTACATCACAAATAGGTAAAGCATATCCCACATCCAAGTTTCTCATTATGGGAGATATTATATTAGATTGTTATTCACCACAGGAGAATGTCACACTTTTCTGTGTACTCTAGTTCAGCACTTTTCTAATTTCACGGACCTCAATTTACATTTGTCAGTGTCTGAAGTTGGATGATATTGGTCTACTCAGGAAATGAGTTAGAGGGGAGAGAGGTCTTTCACCTTTTGGGCAGTACCATACTTTGATGATGCATAAATAAAGCACAGCACTGGTGTGTCAGCAAAAATGGATGTCCCAAAGCCCTTCGATGCAAAGGATGATGTTTTTAGAAACAGAAGGTTAAATATGTAGAAACTGTGAGGCTGAAGAGTTGATGTGAAGAAAATGTGGCTGATGTCTTCACTGAAATCCACCTTGTCTCTCACTGTGAGTGTGCAGACGTGGAGATTTCAATAGATTACCAATGCTGATTAGTGAATGTATATGGAAATTATATTTACAAGCTCAGTGATATGAGCCCTAAAGAACTGGTATTCCTGGTGGCCCTGATCCAAAGACCTGTCAGCTGTTTTTTCATTACTTTAATGGGATTCAGATAAGCCCCCAGGAGTTAATCTCCCATAAAGTGGCAGCTGTGTTACCTCCACTTACAGGTTCACACTTCCAGAGCAACTACAGGTTGCCACCTGTTAATCCAGACTAGGAGAATTTACCAAATATTTTGTTCTAAGCACTCAGAACCATTTTCCTAAATCTGAATGACAGAGTTAAGATAAAAATCCTTGGCTGCTTAATGCAATTTATCCAGTGATGAACTTGAAAGCGTTTCAGAACTTTTCCCAGATTTCTGATGCAGCTTCATTGTCATTTGTGGCTGCAGTTTAGACTCAGCTGAGGTTACAGACCATCTTCCCCAGGCATTTCTACAAACTCATCCTTATGTATCCTCACAAACCTTTCTGTCTGGACTTTGCCAGTGGTTTGAACGAGTTCCAAAGTCCGACATCAGAGCTGACATGCCCAAAAAATCAGTCACATGTCATGGGTGAGCTGCCCAACAGTACAAGGCACCCAATTCTGAGCACGCAGTTGTAACCTTCACACTTCAGCTTTTTTTAAATCTAACAAGTAAAAAAAACCATTTGTACTTATGCATCACATTTTCCACCCATTGCACAGCAATACAGAGTTTGCAAAAGGAAGCAAAATCTTAAACCAGACAAAAAAAAAGTCAGGAAAATAGTGAAGCTTTGAGGGAGAACAATTAATTCAATAAACCCAACCCACCAAACAAACCCCTAAAGTGTTAAAACAAGGCATATGAATAGTAACAACTGTTAAAATGAGCTCTGAAATCTCCATGCAACATGAGATTTTTATTGGCAAACAATTAAATCTCTCTTTAAGTGCACTTTCTCTGTAAAACCTAATTTATAATCTTATCAGGCATGTCTCTCAGAAGAATTTGCTACTAGTCTGTGTCTTTATCTGCACAATGCAGAATGCTAACAATTGTCTTATATGTTTGTTTCCAATGTCAAAGACTGAAATTCCAATTTAAGGTTCTGACTGCTTTTGGAATTTGATATTATTTTAAAAGTGCTGTCACTTTTGTTCACTTGGTGTGTCAGACAAACAAAATGTGAGAATAAAAAAAGCCTGTGTGAGTGGTAAGAAAGGAGAAGGGCGGTGCTTGCTGTAGCTCATTTGCTCTTCTATCATTTTCCTGGTACCCTCCAGGGCCCTGTCTTGTTTCAGCCCTACTCGTTAGAATTTAACTTTTGCAATGAGCATTAAGGTAAAGGCAGTCGGAGCAGGGTGGAATTAGCAGTGTGCACTGTGGGTGTGGTGCATCCAGCCAGGAGTTCTGCAGCCTGAGGTGGATCTGCCCATGCCCTGCCTGGTTCTGAGCTCTCTGCTCTGGGTTTTCCTGGAAATCTGCAACAGCTGAAACTTTCCTACCCACAGACCTACACCACGGTGTGTATTTCTAACTAAAATAATAGATAACAATTTCAACAGAACTGTTTTAATTCTAAGCACTGCTAACTTATCTCTTTTTTCACTTTGGTGGAATTCATAAGAGAACAAAGAGGGTTGGGTTTTTTTTCCAGCAGGCAAATCATACCACTCAGCATTATTTCCTTCCACTCCCCCCAGTCCAAGTCCTTGAAGAAATGGAACCACAGTAGTCACACACAGTACTACCCTAGAGAGTATTTGTTTAATTTAACTTTTTTTAAAAATCCCACATAAAATCCTGCTAATTCTTTCAATATAAATAGGACACATTGCTATTCCAAGCTTCCCCTCCCCTTTCATTTAGCTCAGAACACCTGATGGTTAATTCCCAGTTGAGATAATTAGTCCTTGGTTATCACCAGTTATTGTCACCTGTTCAACTTGCAAATGTCTACAAATTTGAGTTTTCCAATTAACAGCACAAGATCCCTATAGAATACAGCTAGATGTACTTTTTTTCCACAAGGCAAATCACTTTTCACTTACACATTTTGTCTATTGAGTCTCATTTGGAAATAGTACTTTAAAAATTATAGTGTTTTTCACAGAATAGACTTGTCATTGCCCTACCTCCTATCAAGCCCAGATGGCTGCTTCTATAAAGGAGAGAAAAACAGAAAAGGGAATTAAATGAAACCCTCTCCCTAATAAGTATCCAAGTCAATTTAAATAGTTTCATTTCATTTTTACATCAGAGTCATGCCCTAGTATTAAGGCATGAAGAACATTCTCAGTGTGCTAATAAGCCCCATGACATGTTGAACTGACTTTTCAGTAAGTGGAATAAGCTGTAGTTTATTTTTAACTTTTATGGTAGGTAAACTGCATTAGAGGCAGCAGCCCAGTGCATTAGATCTGGGTTGACTTCCAGCTGAACATAATAAGGTGGCCTTCTGACTAAACCCAACACAGAAAATAATGCTTGGAATGTGGAGGAGGTACTCCTGGAAGCACCACTTTCAATCCCCACAGCACACGTACAAGATCACTCAACATCTCTGTAATTACTTGGCTTTGTTTACTGTATTGCCTGCAGTGGATTTATGGTGCTTCTAGGAAGGTGCTCAGCCCACCCCTAAGAGAAGTTCTGCAGCAAAAATTAGCTCCAACACCTTTTTTGGGAATAAATCATAGAAACTCTGATCACATCTCTCTGATCACCTCTGCACAGTTCCTCTGCAAATCTGGGAGGGCTTCCCAGGTACAGAGCAGGGAAACTTCGGGCCTGGAGAGGTGAAAAGGGTTGTGCCATTTGGGAGCCAAATTCCTCCACTTCACAGAAAGCCTTGGGGTTGGAAGGGACTTTTAAAGGCCACTTAGACCAACGCCCCTGTAATGAGCAGGGGCAGCTGCAGCCTGGTCAGGCTGCTCTGAGCCCCCTCCAACCTGGCCTTGAATGTTTCCAGGGATGGAGCAGCCACAGCTTCTCTGGGCAGCCCTTGCCAGGGGCCCACCACCCTCACAATAAAAAAAAAAGTCTTCCTTATATCTTCCTCTGTATGTGCTGAGAACAGCCTGATGCAATCAGTGAATCCCAAGCAGAAATGGCAAGAGGGAATCTCCCTTCAGAGATCTGTGCAGTTTTTTATTAAGAATGAAACCTTTTCCGTAACTCACCTGTTCTGATTGACTCGTTACTTTATGTATGCACATATTCCCCCTCCATGGGGATGCCTGTGAGGATACTCTTGTGCTGTGGCTGTGGCTTTGAGACAGGTTTGGTGACAATGAGAGTCCTCTCTATAAGCACTGGTGCCTCTAAACAGAATTGCTTTCAAGACAGCCACATAACTATACCTAGCTGTGTGAGGTTTGGGATGCATGGAATAGCATTAACAACACTATAGCCAGACAGACAGGTGCTGAAAAGTAAAAATGCTCTGTTCTGAGCCTAAAGCTAAACAACCCAATGAAAGATTTTATGAAGAGCACTAGAAAATAAGTTGTGGAGTACTAGGAAACAAATAGTTTCTTCCAAGCCTATGCTAATGACAAATCACAACGCTGCTGCCTGGAACAGGTGTTAACAAACTCTCCTGCACTTTTCTCTTGTCCCTGATTCTCTGTCTTGGGGCAGGGACCAGAGCTCAGACTCTCAGATGCATTTGGGCATCAAATTCCCTTTGAAATTGAGTTGTTAGATTCCTAACTGTTTTTGAGAACCTGGGTTTAAATGAGGATACAGTGTCTGCTTATTGCTTTGTGTCTGGAGCCCATGAATCAGCCAGACACACACACAGTGGAATAGGATTATTGCTTCACGGCATGGGCAGGCAGGAGCAGACACAACCGAGCCCTTGGAGATCCAGGCAGCAAGAAATTCATGGAGATTTAAAGTAGTTAAAGGAGTTTATTTTCCAGGTGGGAAATCCAAGTGTCAGAAGGAAAGCAACTATAAATTTTCAACCTGGCTTTGCACATAAAATGTAAAGCCATTTGGAGCACACAGAAAGCTCAGTATGAACTATGGCTGATAGCTGGTGCAAGGTATGGTCAGTGGTTTTAAATGATTGATGGAGCTATCTCTGCACTAAAGTACTAAGGTTGGAATAGAAGAAAAAAATTGAGACCTGCTATAATGGTGTTTTATACCTTTTTTCTTCCTCTGATGGTCAAATAGAGTTCAGTTGTACCAAATGACTGTTACTTTTACCATTGATACCTGTGGTAGCTCTCCATACATCTACTAGAGCATTTTATTCCAATAAACACAACAATACAACATCTGGAGACGGTTTTAAAAAACATCTAATTTATTACTGTCTCTCTAGAAAGTAAAAGAGGTAGAGCATATGCAAAGTAGCTTGGTCATTTCAAGAGGAAATGCATATGTAAATAAATATTTAATGCTGTGCTTTATTCCTATTTAAATACTCAAAAGGGCTTTATGATATGTCAATGAGTCATCTTAGCTCAGTGGATTTATTCCCTTTCACTTGTAGCACCTTGGGGTTTCTCCCCACAATATCCTATGAAACAATCTGGTACAGGGAGGGAACTCCAAACCTGCTGGAACAGCAGCACCCTGCACGGGGCAGTCATTCCTTCTCTCTCCTTTCCAAATACCCAGAACCATGTGAGTTTTCGCCCAATATCACATCATTTTAATATCACCTCCCTGCAAGCAATGTCTGCTCAAGGACTACTCTGCATGAAAAAGACATGGACAAGTGCTGAGGGAACAGACTCCCAAACAGCCTCCGAGGAAGAGTCCGAGGTGCTGACTCTATTTATACCCAGCTCTGAGATCAGTGCATTAGCTGACTGGCATTTCTCTTGCTGAGAAAAGATCAATTAAGAAAAGATCAGCTGAAGAAAGATCGATGGTGACCAGACAAACCATTAATTCATAAGAAAAGAGATTTTGCTTGGAGAAATAGGACATTACCCTGAGGCTCAAGCTCAGACTTGATCATTCCCATGTCTTACACGCTGACCTGAATTCTCCCTGCAATGGACTGCCAGCCCTGCAAGGACAGGGTGAGGATGAGCCCTTTGCTGGACAGAGCTGCACACAGAAACAGGGAAGCAAAATAGGGGAGAGTAAACCCACAGATAGTTGTTCCACACGTGCAAAGGGAGCCCTGTATTTTCACAGGTGGGGATTTCTCACATGCTTCTGTAACAAAATGTAGCCATTCTTCATAACCTAGAATCTGGTATTCCTTCCCTTCTGAGGTCTGCAGGCTCTTCTGCAGCTGTAGGATCTGAAGGATGTCTGGCTTCTCTTTAAGTACTGTCACGAGCATCTCACTCCTTTTCGTGGGGAGTGAATGGAGTTGCACTGCTGGATTGGAGCATTGCTGGAGAAAGGTGTGGGTGGGCATTGTTCTGTTTAGTTATCTCCCACTGGCACTCCTCAGACTCCAGATGGTCTCGATTCTCAGATTGCCTGGGAGAAAAAACAAAACAAAACAACCAACCCAGCTCTTTCAGTGATAAACTTTTTCAACCCCCAAAAGATAAGGAATAACTCAGAGAAATGAGAATATACGCCACAGTGTGTATGTATGTACTCACAAAAGCATTCTGTGGTAATAGAGACATGAGGTGCTCAAAGAACAGTTCCTGGTGCTGAGAAGAAAGCTTTGATGTTGTTGAGACATTAAAGGAGTTGTTAAAGAGCAGTTCACCTGTGGATATTGCCAAGGCGAGGTAGCACTGCTGCACTGATCATGTTTTAAAGTGCTGCCCTGTGTGAAGTATAAACAGCACAGCAGCTGCAACCAGAGTGTCCTGCTGTTTCCACAGGAGAAAATAGCTGGAGATGAGAGTGCAACTTCAGATGGAGCAAAGTTCCAGCTTTTCCAGAATAAAGGGAGAGCTTTTATTCTACTCTGTTTGTGCCTACTGTTACCTCATCCTCTCTTGCAAGTTGCCCAGGATCACACACTGTCACTGTCACTGTCACTGTCACTGTCACTGTCACTGTCACTGTCACTGTACTGCTGGCACAGGGGGAGAGTAGCAGTGGGTCACTTGGGAGGAGCCCCAATAAGGCAGTTGAAGCTGTGTTTCCGTGAAAAAAATGGATTTTGAAGGAAAAACAAGCAAAACCCCCCACCGAAGAAGCAAAGAACCCCCACTGAAGAAGCAAAGAACCCCCACTTAGCAATTAGTCAGAATTTTCCAGAGCAAAAGGGTAATTTCAAAATAATGCCTGACTGTTTCCAGGATGACAAACATCAGTTCAAGTTCTGGAACACTGTGAGTCCTACCTGATGGATTTAATGAAAAAAGCCCAAACAGAGCATGTGGTGCAAGGCATGATCCCATGTTAAGCCAATATCCTTTGCTGTTTGTGCTGGGAATCAGATCTAAAATCCTGACCTAATATTTATTTAGGATGGCATGCTGCTGATTATTATAAAGTAATCTTTGGATACATCTTAATATCTACCTGGAGCCAATACACACTGTCTTAATGGACTGCCACATGTATCCAATGAAACTATTAATTAAATGAAGCCTTGCTGACTTCTGAGGTTAAAAGGAAAGTAACCTGGTTTATAAATCTAACCTCAAATCACTAGGTAATGGCTTTCCCTTGCTTATTAGATTTTTGCTACTGTCATCAAAAGAATAAAAAAAATCAGATTAAATTTGAAGTATTGCTTTAACAATATGTTTCAAGAATGCTTTTAGAATATCTGAACCTTCCCCATTGTTTCCTTTCATTGTGAAGTTTTACAGAAAGAATGGAGAGAAATAATTCAGTATTATATGAAGACAATTCAGAAAGCATAGAAATGTATCTTCCTCAATTCTCTTCTTATTGTTACCTTTTTCCTTAGAAATGTGGGGTGAAAAATCTTGATATATGAAGAGTTTCCTAAACAAAAAATAATTTAAAAATACACAGATTTTTATGTGATATATATTTGAACATAGAACACAAGTACCTTCCCCAGGAAACAATGAAGAACTGGGCAAAGTTAAGTGAAACCCATTTTTGCTAAAAAGCCAAGATGCACATTTTCCCTCCCAAAGCCCCGCTGACACTGCAGCCCTGTGTTCTGTTGCCCAGCTGCTCCTGCAGTGAGCCTGCTGCCAGGTGTGTGCCCCAGCCGGGCACTGGACTCGGGGAGTTCTTGTCCCTTGGAGAGCGTAGCAGTGTCCCAGATATCCCAGAGAGACACTGGGAATCATCCTCACAATGGGATGGCAGCTATAGGACAGCGCGATTGCTTCAGCTAACAGCGTGCACTACTGATAGGTTCAGATTGCTTTAACAGATGATTTTGCATTTTGGGGGCTCTGTTCCCATTGTGGGAATGGGTCTTGCTGGTGAATTTGAAGGAGGAGAATACACAGCTTCACTTCCTGTGAACTGGCAGAATATATTTTGCTTTTGTTCAGATTTCAGCACAACTTTGTGGGTGAAATCCAAACCTCTTTGAAGCCAGTGGGGGTTTTCTCATGGATTCAAAGAGGCAGACCTGCTTTGTGAGGATAAGCTGGAGCTCCATTTTGCCAAACCCCACATGAACAAAATGCATTGTTCATTTATAGCTGCCTTGATCACAAATATGTCTCATTTTACTTTATTCTGAGTCACTCCCCTGAGGTTTTAACTTACATATTTATTATTGATTCAGAAATATCTGGCTAACAATGACAGCCTGACTTAATGGCCAACACAATTTAGACATCTGTCATTTTAAAGCAAAACTCTAGGAAGAAAAGCATTTAAGAAAGTTCCTATGCTTCCCGGGTAAAACTCCACGCTATCTAATCAACAGTCCTACGGCTTTGCGTTTATTGCAGTAAATTATTTCGGTGCTCTGGGCTGCGAGGATGGGGAAGGGTGTGGAGGGGCCACACGGGGAGCCCGAGGGAATGGCCTGAAGTTGTGTCACGGAAGTTTAGGCTGGAGATCAGGGAAAGGTTCTGCTGCCCCCAGAGGGTGCTGGGCACTGCCCAGGCTCCCCAGGGAATGGTCCCGGCCCCGAGGCTGCCAGAGCTCCAGGAGCGTTTGGGCAGCGCTGCCAGGGATGCCCAGGCTGGGATTGGTGGGGTGTCTGTGCGGGGACAGGGGCTGGATCAATGATCCTTGGGGTTCCCTCCCAGCTCAGGATATTCTGTGTTCCATGGTTCTCGTCAGAGGTTTGCGATCCCAAGGAAACCCTCCCTGCTGGGCTCCAGGCAGAGTTCCAGGCAGGGAGAGCAGGGAAACCCCACCCCAGCCGCTTTTCGGGGAGCTCTGGCTCAGCTGACAGGAACGCTCCAAAGCTGAATTTGTGGCAGAGGCTTCGCAGCGCATTCGAAGACAACATTCAGTTTAATTAGCACTCGGGCAGGCGATTCCTTTTGTTGTCGGTAAACAACAGGAAGGTTTGACAAGGCAGAGAAGAGAGTGCATTTGTTGCTTTCATATGTCACTCAAACGAGACCATCACCGTTCCCAAACTAATACTTCTTTACACGAACTTGTGCTAAATAGTGTTAGATTTCTATGCCTAAACCTGGCAGGTTTTCCCAGGGTTGCATCTGATATCAAAATCAAGGTTTATTAACATTACAAAGAGCACCGCTGTCCTGTAGTGCCCCTTTTATCATTCTAAGCAGCTGCCTTGAGGCAATGCGTTTAACCTTGGGAAATGGGAGAGGAATTCTGGGAAGACAGAAATCTTTGACAGCTCAAGCCTTTTACCTCTGCCAAAATCTGCTCTCCTTTAGCTCCCACACTGAAAAAAGAGGAGACCCTTATTTGATGTTTATCTATTCCATTCACTGCACTTAAAATCGAAAGAGAAGGTGGCATTTCCTTACAGTGATCTCCCATTTGTGCTTCAAGCACGCCAGGGATAAAAATTTTCCTTTTTTCTACTGAGACTCCTATTGGAAAGACAGAGCTGGTGAGTGGGGGGGAGGGGGGGGGGCACCAAAAGAAACCCCAAACCATTTAGCAGAGTGCAAATTTTTAAAAAACATAGTTGTGCAGGTTATCTTATTTCTACATGTTTTATGTCTTATGATAAATTTCACATTCCATTCACTATTTCATCACCTGTTGCAATAGCAAAGGATCTGTCACTGGTTCAGTTATAAGCCCTTATTTGTCAGGGTTTAGGGCTTAGCTGTAGAAATAGAATTCATTTTGATGTTTCACATATCAATTCTCACTTTATACACATCTTTTTTTTCCTTAGAAGCTCCCAAAGTATTTCCTAAGCTCTACATGAATATAACCTTTGAAATGCAGCTAATTCCACAGTTTCTGGCTGGCCCTTGGCATATCGCAAAGCACCAAAGCAGTGTGGATACAAATTAACTATCAGATATTAAACAAACATCTCCAGGTTTAAATGTTGGTATCACACTTCTCAAGCAAGAAAAAAACCCAGAAGTCCTCTTTTTCCCTCAAGTTTCTGACAAAAATGTATATAATAAGCTATACTATTCAGGGCCACATCCAAAAGGGATAATGTGCGCATCATCTAAGGGATTTAATTACACGTCTCTGCTTTCCTGGGGTGTATTTACATGGCATGGTTCAGTGCTTTTCCTCTTCAGCAGGCAACAGCAGCCAAGGCAGAAGCCAGAGCTGGCTTTTTCAGGCAGCTGTAGCAGTCAGGTGTCTTAATGCAGAGCAAGACTGATCAAACCTGGCATTTTAGCCCTCTAAGCTCAGGGGACACGGTCCATGCTCCCTCTCTTCATAGCTATCTCCATCTAATGAGATTTTGCTCTTATTCAGGTGAATTGCTCAGCTGCTCTGACCATAAGCAGCTTAATGTTTTACTTCAGCTGTATGAAAACATTTCATGCAGCCAGTTCCACTCTGACATGTGTTATTGGCCGAGCTGGGTGTCTGGATTGTGACAGAGCACAGGCTAATGCCGGCTCTGCAAGGCTCCTGAGGGGCTTTACAGAGCAACAAGTCCCTTTGAAATCACAACACTGAGACGTTGTCTTCACAATGAGCTAAGTGTGGGCCCTGTTTGTGTTTGCATCTAGAGCTGGACTTCCTGATCAGTGCTCACCAGGTCTCTCCCAGGCTCTCTGACCACACTATGCACAGTTTGTGCCTCCTCTGAGAAGAGGAAGCAGACTACCACAAACCAGGAGAACTGACCTGTGCAAGCAGTGCTCACCTTCTTTTGCCATAGAATGGTCCAGCTGTTAAGGAAACTTCCCATTCTGACCATCCAGGGGTCCCTCTGTCAGTCCCACTGGCAGCACCCGACCTGGGACCGAAGCCCCCGGCAGCTGCTCCCCCCACACTCACACTCACACTCTCACACTCACACTCACACTCACCCTCACACTCTCACACTCCCACCAGCTCAGCCCCCGGCTTCCCATGGCACAGCCTCAGACATCCTGATCCTCAAAATAATTTAATCCTGGTGCAACAACTAAAAAAATCACAGCTAAACCTGGTGCGTGAGAGGAGGGACACCGAACAAAAGACACCCAAGACTTTTCTCCCCTCACAGTTTTCCTGTGGGGAAGTCTGTTCTCTCTGACCAGCTTAACATTTCTATGGACTATTAACAAGCGCTGACTCACTGGCAAGGGAATGTTTCTGGTAAATCTGAAATCCCAACAGCTCCAGTGAATTAAATGTAAGTTCAATATTTTTGCAAGTAGCAGATTACTTTCCAGCATCCTGCTAAATCACTCCATACTTCTTGTGTCTCTAGTCCCAACCAGCTAAGTTATGGCTTTTTCATTACCCCTCTTAAAATCACGTCTGCTCTGAGTTTGTACATCAAAAGTGATGTGTGTGTGCATAAACACTCAATATCTATAAGGATAACTTGTTGTCACTGTTGTAAAAGTGTACCACTGATTTATATACCAGCAGCACATTATAATAAATATTTTACTATTTTATATACATACTCATATAGCATATAAACAAAATATATTTAAGGAAAGCTGAGGCTATGAAATTAAACATTTGAAAGTTGTTATTCTGCTTTCCTTTCATATGAACTTTCAACCTTACTCCAGCCCTTTTCATATTATAATACATCTTTTACTTGCATAATTTTAAAGTGCTTATGCCTTATTCACACACAGGGTTAGGGACTCCTTCAGAATTCAGGTTTGTTCTCCAGCAGTGACTTCAGGCACAGTTATATCATTGCACAGGGGACAACTGCAGCCTCAGGAAGTAGGGCCAGTTTTACATCAATTACCTTGATAAACACAAGGATCACATTGTTTCTTGCCATATGGACCTCAGGGGCCTCAGACTCTGCTTTAGGACCTCCATGGAACCTGCTGCTTTCTCTCAGCTCCAGGCACTTTGCTCTGAACAGCCACTGCTGGGACAAAGATCAGAAATGCGCTTGCCCGTGCCAGCAACTTTCACTTCAGCGTTTTCTGGGAAAGAAAATGATTGTGGGAGCCTCAGTTAGGGATGTCCTTTAACTTTTGTAGATTTAATTTTGGAAAGGCTGCTGTCCTCCTGCTCAGCCCTCCCCAGCTGCTCAGGAATGCTTCTCGCATTGCCCCCTGCATTGGTGGCTCTTGTCTGCCTGGTCAGACACGGAGCTGCACTGCTCGATGAGGAGCAGGGCTCTGAGCCTGACATTTGACACATTATCAAGACATCTTATTACCACTTTTGGGATGTGACCAGACTAAAATGTGTGCTCTCACATGCAGATGTCAGGATTCTTGTTCGTGCTGTCATTATGTCCAGACTGGAGTAGGGCAATGCACATTTCTCTTTTGTAAGGAACAAAGTGTCTGTGTCACATCCTTCCAAACTTGATTTTTACAGAGATTTATGGCTGCATCCTATTCGATGCCCCATGCATTCCAGAAATATCACTTACATATCCTGGAAATATCCAGGAGACTGGAATATTGTGGAAGAATTGAACGTGCAATGGAGTAGTATAGGCAAATTTATTTTTTCCTTTTCCTTTTTTTTGTGATTTTATATCTCTTACTCACACAATAGATCAAACACAACTTAATTTTAAATCAGTTGTCTCAATGGAATTTTACTAAGACCAGAAATGAAATTGATGTATTTAATATATAGGCATTTCATAAATACTTTAAGTGCTTTAGTGATAGAAACAGTCTCTTAGGATTAAGCACTTCATTATTGTAGCCTCTTATCAAGAAAAGAAATTGAAAATTTTAAAAATAAATGAAACTTTCCTATTCCTCCCTAAATTCTAGGCCCAAATTGCATATGTGGTTCTTGAATTTAGCGAAAAGTTTCAATTTTGGGAAAAGTAATTTGTTTTATTGCCTCTAACCTTGCCCTCTTCTGATGGAAGAGTGAAGACACCACTCTTTTAATTCATTGGCAAACCATTCCTTTGACTAATTTCTGATTCGGAGGATATTGAGCTTACATTTTCCTTTGTTAAATCTCACCTCACTAATCCTAGCTCTATACCTTGTGACAGTGCGAAACAATGGCTTTTCTTCTTTGAAGTTTACAGCTCTGTAATACTGGGAGACAATTAGTATATCCCCCTTAGTCATTCTTTGACCAAGCAGTGCATATTTAGTACTCATGATCTCCCCTTATTAATCCCCTTACAGCTTCTGTTGCTCATCCTCCAAACCTCTCCAGTGTGAGCAGCCTCCCAGCACTGGAAATGGGAGCCAGTATTCCAAAGGCAGGATTTACAAATGCTGTGGACACAGGGGCTGCTCCCTTTCAGCTGGACACACATTGCAGCTCACTGAACTGAGCCTGAATGTCCCGGCTCCCACAGCTGGATCCCAGCATTACACAGCTTGGTCAAATGCTTTTGAGACTTGGTACAGTTCAGACTTCCTCTTTGCTGTCAATCCAGCCAAAAGTTATTCCCCCCAGGAGAGACTTTTCTCTGGGAAGCTCAGTCAAGAGCACTGTGACAAAGTGAAAGAACACTTTCCCGAATAAGGGCAGATTTTCACAGAAAGGAGAAATCCTGGAGAAAAACAAAGGAGAAGGAGAAGGAGAAGGAGAAGGAGAAGGAGAAGGAGAAGGAGAAGGAGAAGGAGAAGGAGAAAAACAAAGTTAGAATTCGTGTTTTTAGGAGTAATGGGGAAGAGAGAAGATGACACTAATTTGTCTTTATTGTTTAAGTAACATTAGCAAAATAGGAGTCATACACATACTAATTTTTCAGCACTAGCTTGGATGCAAGGAAGGCACACTTAAAAGCTGGAATTCACTGCAAACAGAATATTAGACAGTGCTGCCATGTTCTGTTATTCCAAAGGATTAATTTAGTATTTTTTGTGCTTTGGTATGGACTGGACTAATCAACACCAGGTTGATTGAAAACTGGCTGGACTGCAGGGCTCAAAGGTTAATTAGCAACCAGTTGTAGATGGTGCTAAATTGGAGGAGCTGGGTGGCATTCAAACCCCAACCTGCCACTGTGACCCAGAGAAAACTGACAATAAAGCCAACAGGAATCTCAGTGAAACTCCAGAAGTGCAGAATCCCACACCTGTGGAACCCTCTGATGCTGCACCTGCTTTTTTAGGGGCTGGGAACCAGCTGGCTGGGGAAGAGCCCTGCTGAAAGGCCCAGGGTGGCAGTGCCAGGCTGGATGCCACCCAGCAGAGGGGACACGCTGCGTTCAGGGGGTGGGAGCAGCAGCATGGCCAGCAGAACAAGGCATGTCATTGTTCCCTGCTGCTTGGCATTGGGAAGGCCACCCCTGGAACAGTATCCAGCTGGGAGAGGACGCACCTTGGAAGGCTGCCCAGGTCAAGAAGGATATGAGAAACTGGGGAGAAACACACGGAAAATTACCAGAATTATGTAACCTCCAAGGAGAGATGCAGGCTTGCTGAATCTGGTGAAGACGATGCTAAAGGACAATATCACAGCAGCCTAAAACTGCTCTGAAGGAAATTGCAAGACAATGGAAGCAAACCTCAGTGGTGCCAGATGGTAAAACAAGAGACAACAGCACAGACTACAGCTCATGGGACTCCTGCTGGGGATTAGGAGAACCTTCTTCACTTTGAAGGTACAGCAGCACTGGAACAAGCAGTCCAGAGGTAATGAAGATTGGTCATTGTGGAAGCTTTCAAGGCTTGGCCAGGAAAACCTGCAGCTCTCCTGACCTGTATTAGCAGTAGAGCTGCTCAAAGCAGGAGGTTGGAATGAATAACCTCCAGAGATCTCTTCCAATGCAGATTTTTTTGATTCTGTGTGTCTGTGTTTTGCTCAGAGTCTGTGTTAGACTTACTGAAAAGTGCCTTTAAAGTTGTCTTTCATGGCTTCCTACAAAAGACAGATTAAAATCACAACAAAGAATTCTGCCCCAGGAAACTGAACTGCCATGGCAGTTTGGGCCATGGTCAAGTGTGTCTGTCTCAGCTAGAGCTTACCCCAGTCATCATCTCCTGCTGCTGATCATCCTCATCTATCACTTAGACTCTTCACTCTCTCTCTTGGAAAATGGCACCATTCATACAGGATAATTTAAATACAAAACTGCTTAACCACACTGAGCTGCAGTGAGAGCATCACGCAGAGATCCCTACCAAAAAATCCATGGGCAGGACAGAAGGCTCATTGTAAAAAACATGAGGTGATTGTGAAGTCATTGTATCACGTGAAGCAGCACAAACAGCTTTTTGTACCTTCCATAACCTCTCTTATATGTGGAGAATTTCAAATGCATAAGGTACAAAAGGAATAAAAGAGGTAATATGTATAATTCATAAGACATGTAAATTATTTCTGCTCCTTTCCTGATTAAAAAGTGTGGGGGCATGTTGCGTGTGTCAGGAGGGAAATTCTTGACCATCCCGGAGAGAGGTAAGAATGGAATCTAAACCAAAGAAGAGGTTTTAAAGAAGGGCTGGGGATCATTGTTGCAATAAACTGAACTAGTCCTGTTCAGACATCTTTCCTTCTGTGGAGAACAGGAAGCCTTAGTGAGCCTTACTGAGAGGATGAGTTCTCTTTTGAGTCTTGAAGTTTTTGCTCTGAACTGCCACCTCAAGAGCAAATTACTGAAACAAGGCACGAGTCCAAAAGGAAGATCTGCCTAGAAGATTTTATTGCCCAGTGCAGGAAGGGGCTATCTGAGGGTCCTTGTTGTGGTTTGTACAGAAAAGGCTGTGGCATAAGCACAGCATAAACAAAGAGGTAACACTCCCATTGATGCAGATTTCCTCATTTACTGATGATGACACCTTCTTTTAGAGTTTGTCAGGGTGACAAGGTCATGTGGATCCTATTTGGGATGAAAACTAAATGGTGCAAGAAGGGAGAGGTGAGCATACCGACGTGCACTACAGCTACATCATCTTCCCAGTAGATGAGTCCAAGACACCCAGCACAAGGCAGAGGACTGGGAACATGGCACTTGTGATGGGAATGTTATTCATGAATCAAAGGCATAATCTGAACTGAGTCCTGGCCAGCAAAGCAGCACGATAAAGAAAGGAGCCATGGCTCACTAGACAAGGAGATGTCTGTTTTGGCAATAAAATACCTGGGAGGGAGGAACATTCGAGATCTGCTCCCAGCTGGGTTCTGTTGGAACAGAAAAGCTGACATGCTTCCTGGACCTGTTTCCTCCTACCAGCTGCAGAACAGATTCTTTGAAGATGATGAAAACCAGCATCACAGGAGAAGCTAGACTGGATTATTTGGGGATTTTCTGGCATATGTGCGAGGTGGCTAAGAGAAGTGTATTCTGATGGATTACTGAGAGTAGAAAGAAACCCATGGCATTTATAAGCCTCTTTCCAGTTCAAAAAACCTCAGTGATAATGGATGAGTGCTCCCTTCAGGAGAATTTCCCACTGCATTGAGTAGCATTGCCAAGGCTTCTGGTCCACTGCCAATGAGGATATAGCCAGGGTGTCTTTTTTTTTTCCTTTTCTCTCTGCTAGAAGGAGCTGTAGCACAGCCAATTCAGTCTCTTATACCACAGGGGTTACAACACTGGTAGTACATGTTCAATTCTTGTAGATCTCTCAGGAAATGGTAAAGTTTCAGAGATAAATTTCTGGAACTGGGAAGAAATTCAGGCTTTGAGGAGACAGTAAGGAATTAAAAGACTCCAGAGAAGTATATTGCTGGAGAGTGCTAGCAGTAAAGACCCAAAATGCAAAGATATTAAATTAAGCATGTTGTCTCAGATTTGTGACGTTCAGACAAATGCATTTCAGGATGAGACAGAGAGGCTCTGACTGTTTTAAGGGAAGAGTAGCAGCAGATAAAAGATCCCTGTTTACTTTTGACCATGGGACAGGATTCAAAATGCTGTTGACCCAATATAGATTGAATATAAAGAGAGAAAATGAAGATTTTTTTTTTTTTAAGAATAACATCACACTTTCAAGTGTATTTTCACTTTCCAAGCACTTTCTCAGACTCTCCTTCTCATTATCTGTCAGGAGTTCAATACATTCTTTATTAACTTAGATATAGAATAACATCTTACAGGACATGTTAGCCTTTGCAAAATTTTAACAACTTATTGTGTTCCACTTTTTCAGTGGCACTGGTTCTTAGGGTTAGATGGCTGGATCTGTCATAGCACAGCAGTTGCTGTTTCCCCCTCCTTTCTTTAACCCCCAAATCTGTCCATTCTTCTGCTGTTTTACCACTGCTCTGTACCTTTCCCTATGTTCTCTCCAGACCTTTTCTTTTCCACTGCCAGTTTTTCCTGCTCCAAAACCACAGCCAGGTGCCACTGCAGCATGATCACTCTGGCATAACTCATCATTCCCCTCGTTATACCTGGGGTGCTACATTTCCTCATTTTTCCCCTTTCAGGTTCAGAAGCACTGTTCTGATAAAGACTCAGCCTTCTCGTACTACTGTATCCTGTGTTTAGGAGCAGAAGGCCATCCCTGTGCTCTGCCAGCTCTCCTTCGAGCCCATGATACATGCTATTTCCTTTAGTATCTCATTATATGTGTCATCGATGTCTTGTTTGGCCTAAAGCCACATGGCAGCCTGACAGGGCTGTGCTGCAGTTTGGCAGTTCCCGTGCAGGGCACAGCTGTCAGCAGCTCTTATCCTCCATTTCAGAAAATCAGCTGGTGCTGGCACGAGATCATAAGCTGAGCCTAAGCAGTAACTGTGCATCCTTTTGAGCAAAACAGGAATGGGAAAATCACTCGGGGGTTCATTTTCTGTCCTAGTCTTTTTGGCAGCCCTTTCTTACTGATGGTAAATCTGATAAGCTCCTTCTTTTGTGCTCAGCACTTGATATAGGATGGGCTTTCCTCCTTCTACCACTTGTTGCAGATGCACAGCACATTGCTGAGGAAAACATGAAAGGAAGGCTGCTCATTACATGTATGAGCATATGCTCTGCCTGCTAAGAACACACACTCCAGCTGCTTCTGCAGGCCACTGTCAGGGACACAGGGAATCAGCCCACTGCAGGAGGAGTGGAAGGCTGTCTGTCATGCTGGCTGTCTGTCAGGCTGGCTAATGTCCCATTTTACTGTTTGATGTCAGAAACTGTGAGGATCAACTGATGTGAATATAATATCGAAGGACCGAGGACAAGAAGCAAAAAAGGGGAGAAAGGAAGAGCAGAGGAAACAAACAAACAAAAAAACCCCACCATCAGCAATGCAAAATAAAAGAAATGAAAATCATGAAGAAATTATTTCCAGAGAATGCTGAACAACACCGCACCTAGTTCCTTACAGAGCACCATATTGATTTTAGAGATGATTTCTTCACCTCTGTTTTTAGATGCTGGTACTTCAAGTACCAAGCTGGCAACACAGGAAAAGAGGAAATGTGGCTGTCATGCACGAGTAGAAGATGATGAGTGATGAGGATTAATCCAAAAAAGGGAAAGAGAAGAAAAGTGGGAGTTCCAAGTGCCTATAGCTGATACTACCACTGCACCTTACCTAGAGAAGCAGGCACACTGAAAAGGCTCCTCAAAGATAAGTCAGGCCAGGCTTGTCTGTGTGAAAGTGATGTTAGTGAAGATAAGTGGGGTGTTGAGGGAGCCTGGGACAGGGTGACAGTGCAGAAAGGTCATGGATCTGTGAAGGCACAGAGCAAGCCCACGGGTGGTGGGTGCCAGACTTAGGGATGTTTTGTGGGTACAATTAGTACCCTTAGACAAATTGCTCATCAGTGCCAGCAAGGGAATTGCAATCTGGCCCATCACTGTGAGGCACAGGGGAACATCTGAGTGCCTCTCCCTCTACTGGTGAGCACATGACCTTCTCCAGGGAAACCTATACAGGGAAATACACCTGGAACGTTCATTGCTGTATTTAAAGTGGATTCTGAGACCTACACCCAAAGGCAGGTGTATATCTATAGACCTGATAAACAGCATACATCAAGCAGGTGAGAGTGTGGCCTTTAAAAGAGAAACCAGTGCTCCTCCACCAAGACAAAGAGGAGCTGTGTAATCAGGCCCATTCTGTCCAGCTGCTGGACTCTTGGAGCTCTCCTTTCAGCCTACTAAAAGCACAGGGAGTATCCCCTCCTACGTGGGGAGGAGCAGGGACCAGTCCCACAGAGTCTGTAAATGGAAGGCCACCTCTGCTGGGGTTGCAAGGCAAATTGCCAGTTTTGGAAGGAGCTTGTTAAATATTCATCCCTTACAGTAAAGTTGTGATGTGGGATGTATTTCTTGCCTTGATTGTTTCTTACTGGCCCTGAACCCACACTGCACGATGCCTTGCTAGAGGGATGCACTTGAATCCCTGCAGTGTCACCCTGCAGTGACAGCAGTGGTCAAAAGGAAGATTTTAACAGGTATCTTTTTCATCCTATGAGATAAGTTTTAGACACATGAACTGCTAATAAGACTTGTTTTCTCCAGTATAGATTTGTCTCCTTCCTTGCCTGTGCTCAGCTGCCTTCCTTTCTCATACTTTTCACCCTGTTTTGTTCAGAAGCCTCATCTGCAAACTGCAGGGTCACCTGTGCAAGGACAGAAAAACAAGGACTGGATCAAGGGCAGAGTAACAAATCCCCATGGTGCGTGGTCTACTCTAATGCCTGGCAGGAGCACTGCAGATCATCAGTGTGAGGACTTAGCTGGAAGAGGTGATGCTGGAGCCCTGAAAAAGGCTGTTCCAGCATGGATTCATGACCAGCAGATTCCCCTAGTGCTCAGACACATGGGAATTGACTGCTTCACAATGTTATGCCTCACAGAAATCAAGGTGTTGCTTCTTGAAAGCTGCTGCCTCTGTCAGAACTTCCTGGGAAGTTTTTTCCATGAGGCAAATTAAAGCAGGAGAAGTTGTATCTGAGTAATATTCAGGAGTTCTGTTGGTTCTGTGAGTCATTATGACAAAGAGTCACAAAAGAAAAGAGTTAAAACCTTAGCTATAAGGTGTTTGATTTAGCTGGCCAGGTATTCAGCCTGACCCCTCACATCCACAGATACTTTTGCATTAACTTCCATTTATTAACTTATTATTAACTGCCTGGTGTAGATGCACACACACACACACGCAATGCTGTCAAGGCATGTTCTCCAAAGATGTGCAAATGCCCAGGGCCTCTCAGCCTTTATTTTGTGAAAATCAGTGCCAAAAGGTGACAACTACAAAGATGTTAAAACAAAACAGCCCCTGTAAGCATAGCATTCATTTAATCTCTGTAGGAAAAATGACAAGTCCTGAAATCTTTCTCTGCCTCAGTGAAAACCAAGTGCCACAGGGAAAATCTAAGAGCGGAGCTGGTATGAACCAGCAATATCTTGTGGGAGTCAGGGGTATCAAGTGGAAGAAGCAAGATCATACATCCAATCTACATCTCAAAAAGCCTGTGTATACCTAAATCTCTTTCAAAAAGATATATTTTTATCACTTTGATATTTGACTTGCAATGAGGGGAAAAAAACCCCTCAAAATATTTATAGATCTAGTTGGATTTGGGAAAGAACATTAAAGTCTGAGATCAAAACTGAGCTTTTCTAACTCAACAGAACTCTCTTGAAACCTTAATTTTGCCAGATACTTAAGCATGTGCTAAATGGTAATCACCAGCTGAAAGCAGTGGGACTACTTGCATGCTTACAATTAGTGGGAATGCTTAAGCACCTTGCATAAATCGAGACCTATTATTCTCAATAGGTATTGGGAGCCCGTTGGGAGACGAGCTTCTTGTGGCATTCTGCAATTCCTACTTCCCAGCTGTTATAATATATACCTGCAAGTTCACAGATTCTGAAATACATTACTATTATGTCTGTAGCTGCAATGAAAACCGAGCTGGAGCTTTAGAGTCTGTTACTTGTCAGTCTGATTTTTGTCTGCCTTAGCAGAGAATTGTCTCTGAATTTTTTAAGTGTTTCCAGATCTCATAATGAAAGTAGGACTTATCACATTATCTCACAAGAATGAAATATTTACTTGTGTTTTGGGTGGTAGATGTAGCCAACATTACAGGAATTAATTCTTCAATTAATGGCAAAACCTAGGGATGGTTCACTGCGTTTATTAAGATCTCAGCAGTGTGACTGGGACATTGTCTATCATTTCCATCACTCCAAAGCACACTATCTGCCCTGACAAGCAGAACTGCCGTGGCTCAATCCTGCCACTACTCTTCCTTGACATTTCCGGGGAATCATCAAGGGATACTCTGAGAGAAGCTGCCAACATGTCTTTGACAGGCCACTCATGTTTTTTGGATTTCTTTCTTATTCAGCTCTGACTGTGCCACTTCAACGAACTCTAGACATCAGTCTGAGTCATAAATAAGTAAACTGAAAAACATCAGGAAAATCTAAATGAATCAGAGCCTGACAGACATAATGTGTTTTAAAGAATCTGTGTGTAGTGTCACAATTCACCCATGTGGGGTGTTGCAGGTAAAGCAGCAATTGGGACTGGTTCATGCTGGGCATCACCTTGCCTCTGTGCTGTCAAAATCATCAGGAGAAAATCCTTCATCTCCAGCCAGCAGAAAGGCTCTTCTTAATCTTCTCAGATGATGGCCTGGCTTGTCTTTGTTCCAGGCTGATACACTCTAATTCAGTCTGTTTGGGTCTAATCCAAAATTCTGAGGAAAACTGCAGCTAAATCGGAGTTCAGTGGGCTATTTCTGATGAGGCAAGAGAGAAAGACAGCATAACATTCCAGATCTTCCCATCTGCCACTGTCTTCCCATTCACTGCTCTGTTCAAAGCTCTGTCCTTTTGCTGAAGTAGGCAGCACCTGTAAAGACTGGCACTTTTTAAAATTTGGGTTTTTTGTCATGAACTCTGTGACTGGATGAGCATGGCCACAAACGTGCAGAGCTGGGGGAACAGACTGTGAGTCTCCCAAACTGAAGGAAAGCAGGCACTGTGTTACTGAACAGAGACCTAGGACAGGAAGAGGTGGGGTTTTTCTGCACCTCACAGCTACTATTTACAGGAAGTGATGACTGCAGATGAATCAAAGTCTTTCTCTCTGTCCATATTGGATAACAAATAGTGGTGAATTCTGGACTGAAAGTTCACATTCACATGAATTTGTATAAACTGGACCAGAGCACTTGGAGATGTTACTCCACCCCAGCCAGCTCATGGCACCTGCATTCCTTTGTAATCCCTGATCCTTGGAGTGGGTAGGGTTGGTTTGGGTTTTACAAGAGAAGGCAGCGTGGAGGTGGCTGTGATTCCTTCAGGCAACGAGGCATTCCATCGCCAGTGCATGGTGAGGAACGAGAAGCTTGCTGGGCTCGCTGATGTGTGTCCTGTGTGTCTCCTGAGCTGGGACAGGATGTGACCAGCAACAGAAAGAGTGCAGTGCACAGGTAACTCTCGTGCCTCAGCTCTGCATGGGGAATTCTTACCTGGGAGACCAACAGCAGCAAAGGGGACAGAGCAGGACTGAAAGTCTGTCCCTTGTTTTAAAGCTAACAGAGCCGAGGCAAGGAAAAAGCTGTGTTTCATACTGTGCTGGCTTGTGTTACAGCAGAGCATTCAAATCCATTGTGAATTTAAGTGATTGGTATACCCTTTATCTCCAGGTATCTCCAGCAAATCTCAGAACAGGAAAGAATATCCAACTGTTTCTGCTCTGCCAAAGTTAACTATTATTACAGCACAGAGATATAGTATTAATTTTGTTCCAGTGAAATTGGCTGGCATATGTGTTTCTGGGAGCCAGGCAACAGGTCATTACTGAAATAGCAAAACAAACCTGTTCACCAGTCTTGGTCCAGCACATTGCATTTAGATTTTAAGATCATAACTGTTGGATACCTCTCCTGCAATGATGTACAAAACCCACTCTGCCAGAAGCTATATTCTTTCATAAAATGACTTTGCTGTATCTTCCTTTTCCAGACCCATCTCAATATAACAAAATTTAACAGTCCTGCAGACAATGCCAAATATCTTTCATTCATAATTAAGGTGAAGGCAAGTGGTACAAATCTCTAATTATCTTTTATGTCCTATTTATTCTCTAGTGAATTATTAAGTAATGATTTATAGCCCGAATTCCACATGTGTACCTGCTAATTCAGGGGTAAAAAATATCAGCCCTTCATGCTCATTCAGCTAATGGGCATCGCTAATTGAAAAAATGTTCTTTGCACATATCACTAACTTTCCAATCATTTACTTGTAGAGAAGTTTGAAAACTAAATATATAAAAAAAAAAACAAATAGAGAAAGAGATTCAGTGGAACTTTGGAAGCTGGGTATGGTGCTATGCTAAGTTCTCCCTCCCCTGCGCAGGCAGCAGGCAGAAATCAGTGACTGAAATATTCTGTCACCTTGTATTAGTTTCTGCCAAAGTAGGAGTTGTCAGGAACAACAACTGAAGTTTGAAAGCAGAGGTTCTATCCCATGTATTCCTTCCAGTGCTCACTGTGCTTCCGGCAGGCAGGATATTTTATGCAGTGGTGTGTCTTTCTCTTTTCTTGCTTTCTTGCTTTCTTTTTCTCTTGCTTGCTTTCTTGCTTTCTCTTTTTCTATTTCTTTCATTTTTTCCTTCTTTCTTTCCTTCTTTTTCCCTACCTCTCTTTCTCTCTCTCTCTTCTTTCTTTCTCTCTTTCACATAATTGAATCTTTCCTGCAAAAGAGGTTTCCCACTCAGAACTAAGGCTGCCTTTTGTGCTGGATAAAAGTCCTTGCAAGAGTCCCTGCTCCATCCTGAGCCACTGCTTTTGTATAAGGACTGGTCCTTTGATAGTAGCAAAGAAAATGCCTGAGCACCATGAAGCCAGAAAAAGCAGAATCAGAGACAACCTGCTGCAAGAGCTGCAGTACCAAACCCTGTAACGTTTCTTCCCTGCTTTTATTTTTTAAATTTCCTTTGTTTTCTTCCAAGATTGTTGTGGTTTACCCCCAGCCAGTCCCCAGCCCCTCACTGAAATCAGGGAGGGAATCAGGAGGGTAAAAGCTGGAAGACCCCTGGGTTGAGATAAAGATGGTTTAATAGGAAAGCAAAAGCCATGGAATGAATTCCCTGCTTCCCACAGGCAGGCAGGTGTTCAGTCATCTCCAGGAGAGCAGGGCCACATGCCATGGAAGGGTTACCTGGGATGGCAAACACATCCACTCCAAACATCTCCCCTTCCTCCTTCTTCCCCTGACTGCACGCATCCTGTGCATGATGTGATATGGTCTGGAGTATCCCTTGGGTCAGCTGGGGTCACCTGTCCTGGCTGTGTCCCTTCCCAACCTCCTGTGCATCCCCAACTTCCTTCCCAGCATGGCCCTACAAAAGGCAGGACAGGCCTTGGCGCTGTGTGAGCCCTGCTCAGCAGGAACAGAAACATCTCCATGTTATCAATCCTGTGTTCAGCTCAGATCCAAAACACAGCCCCACACCAGCCCCTGGGAAGAGACTCTCAGCCCAAACCAGCACACAGGTTGAAGTAACTTTTCTTCCCACTGCAGGTTCTGCTCTGTGGCCTGTCAAGCCAGAAAGGTTGGCTCCCTCTGAGATGCATTTTTGTATCCCTCTTTTGTATACCCTAAAAATCAATTGTTTGGGTTGAAACTACCATATATTTTTGTGTTCTGACAAAGCAGAGAGGAGCCTCAAAATATAAACCCATTCTTCCTTTCTTTCTAAATCTCACAGTCTTTGGAGAGCTGATTTATAATTTTTGACCTGTCTTAGTTGGCAATATTGAGAACCAGTCCTAAGGACCCTGCCCACCCCTTTCGCCATTGCCCAGAGCATCTGTGCAGACTTGGGGCAGAATGGCTGCTTTGCACACTTGCACCCCTCTGTACCTAGCCCTGAATATAAATTTGCATCTGATAACTATTGTGTGAGCTGACACAGGCAGGTAACTGGAGCAACCACAAACTCACGGCGGGAAAGCAAAGAGTAAACTGATTTCTGTTACCTCATGAGCTGGGGGATCCCCAAAGCAACCCCTGGGCAGTGGAGACAGAGGCACCTTAAACTCAGTCCAGTGGATCACTGGCTGCTGCTCATGATGGGTTGTCACCATTCCTCCACTTCTAACCCATTCCTCCACTTTTAACCCATTCCTCCACTATTAACCCATTCCTCCACTTTTAACCCATTCCTCCCAACACGTGCTCTCCACAAAGCAGCTGTGGAGACCCTACAAGGCTTGCTGCTCTCTGGTTTGATTTGTGCTCAGGAAGCCCCTGCAGTTGATATAATGCCAATCCATCCACCTCTAGAGGAGGGGAGCCAAGCAGAAGTTTATCCCATCTGCCTTTGTATGGCATGACTCTGAAGCTGTTGCCCAGGTGCTGCACTCAGTTAGATCTTGTTTCTCCTGATGCATTTGACTGCCATGTCCACATGCCTAACGCTGCCCTCACAGCCACCACGGATTTTGTGCTGTATGATGTGATTATGACCTAAATGAAGCCTGAAAAACTACTCTAGACTGAGAAGAAAAAATAGAGGAGCAAATATATCTTTGCCAACCCCTTTGTTAAGAGTAGGAAAACAGACTATTAAGTACATAATATTTTTCTCACCCTAAACTTTATAATAATTTAATTTCTCATTGCTAACACTTTACAAGTGACTTGGCATAATTTTCAGAGAGGAAAAGAAAAGAACTAAAGTTTTAAATTTAATTTAAAGAAGAGAATTACTCAGTTATAAAGTACCATGCATTAACCTCGTTGTCTGCTTCAGGAGTGTAACCTCTAAAGTTGATTCAAAGGTAACCCGAATCCCCCCTGTGAGGACTGTTCATATCCATTAATTGTTGCAATACAAGACACTGTAGGTTTGAGCTGGTTGCCACTTCTTCAGTATCTGAAACGTGCTCTCAGCAGAGTGGAGGACAGCACTGGGACTCATTTAACTCTGACTTTCACATTAATTTTGCTGTGCTGTGAAGAGCAAAGACAAAATCAATGTCCATCAGTGATCATGCAAGGTAAAATATCTAGTGATATTGAATACCAATGGCAGTGGTGAGCATTAAACTTACTTAAGGATTGTGCAGTTGACAGAGCCATTTATTCCAGTTTCACTTAATTTTCAGCGATGCATGGAAGTTTAGAAAAATATAACAATTACAATGAAAATACTGGATTGCAGTTCCTGGCAAGTTAGACTTTAAATCAACAAAATGTAGTGTATATGTATGTAATTTTGCAGTGCACAGGTCAGGGGAGGTTTGAATCATGCAAGGACTGAATCTCTGCAAAGAACGTTTCGTGACCAAGAAACTGGCCTCTCTCACAGCTGCATTATTTCTGGCATTGGATCACTTTGTGGCTTCATTGCTCAGAGTGTGGGCAAAAAATTGCAACTAATGTGACAGCTCTCCCACACCAGTGCTCGTCCCTCATTTTCCCCATTAAGCCGTGTCTGAAATCCTCATTGAGGTAATGGGACTTTATCAGATTTCACCATATAACTTAAAACTTTGGAACTATAGCAACAACAAACTGAATGTGTACAGGAGTGTCTGCTGAGAGTTGTTGTGAACATTTCTGAGGTTTTCCCCTGAGATTCTCATTAAATCATTTTTCTTTCTTCCCTGAAATTCCCTATTATTGTTCCAATACTATTGCTTATGTCTCACATTCATCAGAGCTCTTAAAGCACAGTATTTACCCTGGTAAAAAGATAAGTGATAGCCCAGTCTTCCTCTCATGTAAACCACTGTCATCTAATTAGATCTATTATGCTTAATAATGTCATTAGTATTGAATTTCAATGGAAATTATTTTGTTTTATCCCTTTTAAAGAAATTTTGAGATGATAAATATCAACTGAATGGAAAAATATTTTGAAAAGCAAATCTTGATGACTATTTAGTCTTGTTTTACCCATGGAAAATAAAGGAAGGTGGGCAGCTTTCAGACATAAAGTGGTGTGAGAAAATCAAACATGTTGCAAGTTGCTTTGAGGAAAATGTTTAACCAACTCTCCTTAGTAAAGCACAGGTTTTGGAGGAACATCAAGTCAGGAGAACAACAGCAGCCAGTTCTGGTTGTCTCCAGGCAAACACCAGCAGAGATGCTGAGAACTGTCTTGCCAAACTGCCTTTTTTTGGGTTCTTCCAGCAGCATCCAGGAGGTCACTGATGCACAACAAGTGGTGAAATGTTTGTCAGTGAAGCTGATTCAGAGTTGGAATAGCTTTGCAAAGATGGTGGTTTGAGATGCTCTTGGTTTACAGGCTGTAAAGGGTAAAGCAAACACGCTCAGTGTCTGGTCAAGTTGCAGTTTCTTTAAGAGACAGTGCACAGAGTGTGGCCAAGAGGTTTTGGGTTATTTTTTTTTGCTGTAAAGAAATCCAGTACAATAAAGAGGCACAAAGAAATCCTGAGGAAGCAAATGAGTCCTCCCCAAAGCAATGACTAAGCTCCCAACAGTGGTGAATGCATGAAGAACCAACAGCCAAATGAGAAATGCCACTAAAAGGCTCTAATAAATGATTGTGTCTTTGATTTTCTTGTTCCTCAAGCTATAAGCAATATTCACTGGCTTTGACCTATAATAGAATCTTGTTCATAAGACACAGAGGAAAATGAAATAAGACTTACACAAACAAAATCTTCTTAAAGACATAAGCCACAGGGGGGGATGGAATTTCTCTCCTATCTTCAGTTTATACTTTGTCCTTTATTCTGGCATCAAAATTGTTAACTAATTACATTCTTTCTTCTGTGAAAAATTCCCACTGAATATTTATTTCTATTCCAATTATGCTATTTTTTTTTTTTTTTTTTTGCATCTAGCCATAAAAGACCAGCAGTATTTGATCACATTAATCTGTGCAGTTAAGCAGGCAATAAACCCCCCAGAGCCTTTTTTGTCCCACAACTGTTTCATTGTTTGAGGGAGCATCGTTTTCCAGTGCACTGTGTGTGCTGCACCAAGGATGCCCCTAACCCTGGACTGTGATCAGCCCTGGCAGAAAATGCATCTGGCCCAGCTGTCCAAGCCCAGAATGTCTTTAAAGTGTTACAAGGTTTACTGTACAGATGTACTTAAAAATTGAGTTTAACAGGAGCTGAGTCAGAACCTCCAAGTACAGCTAGAAAATGACAAAGCCAATGAAAGTAAAGAGGGGAAGAGGCAAAGGCTGACACTGGGATAATAATTAGCTATATTCAGGGAATGATACATCTATATTGAAATGGCTGGCCACAGTTATTTGATGTTAATACTTTTTAATTGCTCATTTATTGGTAAAGCACACTGATATTACTGCCTCTAGTTCAGACACTCAGACTCAAAGTGCCTTTCCCAAAGTGACAGTCAGTCTCAGAATGAGAACTAAGACCAGCTCTCCTGCCTCCAAATGCCATGCCCAATTAACTGCACCATAGCTCCCCACAGGAACAGAATCTGTGCTCATACAGGATAATCTGTGTGCATGCTACTCAAGGAAATTAAAGTGCAGCTATAAATCTCAGCTAGTAGCTGCTGTCTGGCCAGCTGCCCAAATTAAGGCCAGAGGTGTCCTCACTATGGAGGAAAATATTTGCTGCTTGTAAATTGATTTTTGTTTCTTCTTCCAAAGGAAAGAAAAAAAAAGCAGCCACACGTATCCAGCCTTCTCAATTTAAAATGTCACACAATACAGCCTCCCAATCATTCAGGTGACACTCTGAGTTTATCTCATGTGATGCATTGTGAGTTCAAGGGACACACCAAGGACAGTTCAGTGACATGTTAATTATATCTCCAGCAAGAAAATCCAGTTTAAAAAAATGCTCTGTGGGTATGTGTATCCCTTTAGAAGGACAAGAGACCAAGGAGACTGTTCTTTTGTTCTTTGAGAAGAACCATTACACACCTCTCAGTAACCAAAGAGGTAACAACCTTGACAATTCACACTTAGCTCAAATTCACTTGCTGAAAAAAGCCTGGAGAGTGTCAATAGAAATAGATATACAATAATTACACTGATGGTCCTGCGCTGTTCAGCTCGGGGCTTTTGAAATAGAGATCAGTGGCTGAAGATGATAATGTTCAGGTTCAGGATGTGGCTTTTCAAAAAGTAGTTTTGAAAATGAATGCAATGTGAAGCAGGTTCATTGGTTCAGATAATTTTGAATTATATCTCTTCTGTGAAGGGAGCAATTGGACTCAACTTCTGTTATTATTAGTCAGAGCACTTATGCCCCTGCTGCAGAAGAAAAGTTCATAAACTCAAGTTTGCCCAAGATGGATGAGCCATAATATGCTTATCAGGAGTTACCTACTGTTTTATCTTTCATTACACATTTGCAGTGTTTCATTTTTCTGTTGCCATACCAGGCTGTTAATGAAGATGGCCAAATGGATCATGTCAAATTGTATCTCCACTTATATAAAAATGCAATATGTCACCATATAAGAAAAACAATTCTCATGCCAGCTTATCATCACTGTTACTATCATCTGCATGGGATTCTGCAAGTGTCTTTATCAAAAAGGTTTAAAATGGTTCTTGTGGCATCATCTGGAGAACTAAATTCTCTCAGAAGCATATTTCTGTCCCTTCCAAACTGATGACAGGTTTTTAACTACTGGCAGCAATAAAACAAATTTCTTTCCAGCACATGATTTCCACTGAAAAAACCTTCCAAGCATGTAGTTTCCCTAATGTTTGACAGTCATTCCTGCATCATAATGCAGGGGGAAATGTACTGGATCATAATACATACATACCTGAGAGGATGGCTTTAAGCTGCTGGGTCTGGGGGTCAATGACAGTTTAGCAGTTGCAGCAGGGAGTTTGGTCTGCATTGGGAGACCTGAGTGAGGATTTAGGTTCAGACTTGAGAGGTTTTCCTGCGCTGAGCTCTGAGTTGCTCCTTAGGTCAGCTACAGGGATCCCAGCTCTAAGAGAAACAAGCTCAATGCCTCCAGCAACATCTGCTGTACTCACTAAATGTGAGATGAAGAGAGAATGTTGCCCTGAGCCCCACTGCAAAGTCTTGTATCACATTAGGACGGTATTCAGGAGACAGCAGCTGATGAAATTAGTTGGTATTATTAATTTAATAACCTGTCCTCCATTTCAGGCTACCCCACCAATACTACTGTGTTCTTTCTAATGCACATCTTTAAAAATCCATTTGTTTCATTACGGTGTCCCCCCAGTGAACAGAGCAATAATGCTAAAAGGGTTTGTGTATTGGTACTTATCTTAAACTACTGCAGGTTTTGTGAATGAATGGGGAGAGATTTGGATGTGACTTTGGAAATTAGCTTTAATAAATTGTCAGTCCCTCATTTCAGTGAAATGTTTGCCAGAGATGAATATTTGCTATCATCAGTACTTGCACTACATCTCAAGGGCAGAAGTAACACATACTTCTAACTCAAACTGACATAAATTGCAGGAAGAATCCTTTCAAAAATAAAGGGCTGAAGGCCATGCCATAAAATGCCTCTCCTACTTCCTGCTCTCTGTTTTTCATCTTCCTGGCAAGGTGAGCTTTCTGACAAAAACTCCTGTGAGTGCAGCCAGGAATGCAAAAAAGAAAGGTAAAGTGGGAGTCACTGACATTCCTGTTCCCAGCTGGTGAAGTTACGCTGGGTGGGTGCCCAGCCAACCACTAGGTTTGGAAATAACACAGAGCCCAGGGTTCTTGGACCTTTTCTTAGTACAAGAATGGAATAGCCAGTGTTCTGAAGCATTAGCTCAGAGAAAGTTACCAAATTATGCCATATGCCTGGCTTTCTCTGGTCCTTGGGAGCTCAGGGTAAGTCAGGCATCAGTGGATTACAGAGCTAGCCAGGATCCACACACACATCTCTGTCTTTGCAGGAAACAGCTGGGTGCTCATCACTTGTGAGGCTCCACAAAGCACAGCCTCTAGACAGCTAACAAATGTTTTACTTTATCCACTGATTATTTGCACGTGGATATTACAGCCCAGATCGTTTGCTTTGACAAGAGTTGGGCTCCTGAAGGGTATTGGTTTCAGAGACCCTTAAACATTCCCAGTATCCATTATCTGATGTAATACTTCCCTCTCACTTCCTGCTTATTATTCCAGTAATTCAGCCCTGCCAGAGTGTTCCAGCACAGCTGATCCCAGCGTAACACTTCACACTGTCAGTTTTCTTCACACAACCGGACCCAACCAAAAATATATATGGACCAGCTGCCTTTATTTTCCCGTGTGCTACAATGCCTAGAACAACTGTTGTTCAGTGAAGATCTTGGGTGTGCCCTCGCAGCCCAGCCGTGGAAGCTTTCCCTCCCTTTATTGTCAGGTGAAGTGTCCCCAGGACAGGGCTCCCAGCACGTGTACAGCCCCTAGAGTAAATTCTCACCTCATATATAACATATTTTGAGGCATAAATAAAAATCAGCTTGGTCCCTCTCAGAAGACATACTTAGTTTTTAACTTTGCAACTTTAATGGTGACTGTATTAATGTGCATAAACAAGGATGTAACCAGTTATTCACAGAAAGGAGTGTTATTTTCCTAGAATATCCTGAGTTGGAAGGGACTCACAAGGATCAGCCAGTCCAACTCCTGTCCCTGCATAGGCACCCCAGCAATCCCACCATGTGCATCCCTGAGAGCGTTGTCCAAACTCTTCTGGAGCTCTGGCAGGCTTGTAAAAATTGGAACAAAACCAAGAATTATTAAAATTAAAATGAAATAAATGTATAAGTGTATTTCTGCTAATCTGGTATGCTGTGACCCCGGCACCAGGGAGCAGCTCTGGAAGGGAAGAAGTGGAAGTAGGTCTGCAAGGCAGGACAGACACCCAGAGAGAGCCCTTTTGTCACAGCCCCCACCTGGCCATTGCCCACTTGGCTTCAGGCAGCAGGGCTCAAAGGCCACCAAGGGCTACTTGAGCACCACAGATCTGATTAATTTCTGCAAGGTCTTTGCTTCCACACTACAAGTGGATGTTGGCTCTGGTGGCACCTAAAAGAATGGTCTTGAACCTCAGAAAAGTAACATTGCTGCAGGTCCAATATGTCCTGCCATGCAACACCAAGAGCACATTGGCAGGTTTATTTGCAGTGATTATATCTACACAGGAGGGCTCCACCATCACAGATCTGGGTTTTCTCTTCCTGGAGAGAAATTTGCTCTTTTTCCTCAGTAGAAAAATGTGTAGGTAAGCTGAACAATGCCTCTTCTTCACAGGAATATAAATATATATATATAAATAAAATCAAATACACAAGCATCTGTGTATTATTTGACCAATACTTTCACTTCTTTACACCAGGAGTGAAATCCTGGGCTGGAGAAAGGCACCAGCAGGTCTGTGGTGGTGTGGCTGTAGCAGCACCAAGACCAGGGATGTAACCATGGCTTTGCCAAGGAAGTGTCACTGCTGAAGTGCAAGGGCATTCATCCTGCACGTGGGGATGGGCTCTCCTCACAGGCACAGGCAGGGACTTCCCACCAGGGCTCAGCCTCTTTGCCAGATGAGCACCTCAGCATCTGAGGAGCTCTTGGGTTGTCAGGCTTGCATTTTGCCCTCTGTGGTCTCAGTTCATGCTGTTCTCAAACTTCACATCCCCACCATGAATTGCTATGCTTGTAAGCTTCTCTTTTAGGCAAGTATCAGAGGTTGGATTTATTTTTATAACTGCCACAAGTTCCAGGTTGCATAAGCGTCTGCAGGGGTATTTTCACTCAGGGGACTCTCCTCTTTCCATCTTGGAGAGGATCTCTGTCTATCACCTTTTGTGGAGAGGCAGCACAAACTCTGGGTCCTTTGTAAGCACACTTAATACCTCACAAGGTGTACCGGCCTTAAACCAGGCTTTTACACAAATACAAACTCAAAAAAGGTGTCATTCAGGCAGTTACAGTGGGCCAGAAGTGATAGAAGAAGTAACTTCTCATCTTGTTTTACATGAAAATAAGATACACACAAGTATATTATTTCCTGAATCGGCTGTAAAATGTACAGTTCTTGTTTGTGCTGTGCATTATGCACCAACAATTTCTTTTCATTATTGACAGAGTATTTACTTTTGCAGAAAAAGTACTTGGTACAAAAGGAAATAGGCAAATGGCTTCTGCTGCTGTATTATTGTTTGTGAAGCTCCAAAACACAAAGCAACAAGAAGGAACTGTTTTAATTTGCAAAGAATTCCTTGAGTGATTACTTTGTTTTCCTGCAATTTGGATCTGCCAGCTTGGAAATGGCTATTTAAAGGTTTGTGAGGGTTGTCAGCACCATTTAAGAACTGCATAGCTTTACATTAGTGGTAGGTGCTTTCACAGTCAGCTTGTATCTCGACTGTTTAAATCTCCTACTTTTACTAGGCAACACAGATACCTTGGGATAGATTTTCCACTTGGCTGAGGCTTGAAATCCTTTTCTGGTGGCATAAGTTGCCTGGTAAAATGTGTGCCTATTAAATAAATTGCACCCACAGTCCAATGAATGGTGCAAAAATGTATATCCCGCAAGGTTTTAATAATTAAAAACTCCTTTAAATACCAAGCCAGCTTATTGCTTTTGAAATTCACTCACTTTCCCTCATGGATCACATTTTGACAAAATGGACTTTTTCATGCGTAATTTTAATTTTATCTTGTTGAAGTCACATTTTAAGGTTTAAAGGGAAAAGGTTCAAACCAGCTCCAGCCAGAACATTGCAATCTCAGTGATAAGGCCATCAGTCTGTTAGCATCACCTTCAAGGACTGAATTTATTTGTGCTGTTAAGGAGGGCTGAATTCAACACTCAAAACAACATAAGTCAGCATGGTTAATATCTGTGGAGAAAGGACATTTCTCCCAAAGGCAAGAGGCCACACCTTTGTTGGGTGGGTCCCAGGGAGTTCTGATGAGCTGGAGGTGTTTATGAAATAGTCCTTATAAATATCCCTGCTCCATTTGGTTTTAATGTAGGACAAGACACCTCAGAAATATTTCCATGCAGTTTCACCTTGTGAATGGAATGACACCTTTTGTATACTTACAGATCATCTGAGCGTGTCTGAAGACACCCAAAATGCAGATTTCTCAAGATCCACCTGCAGGGTTCTTTAAAACTATAAATTCTTGGACACTGTCACTACAGGCTTTGATATTGCCTGTCATTAATGCTTCTCCTGCCTTTCTCTCTTCTTTTGACTATTAACAGTCCCTTTTTTTGTTTTACACAATACTTTCCCAACAGGATGTAGCTCAAATGGACTTACCATTTGATCCTCAGAGTTTTTTGATTTAATTATTGTGTCATCAATCCCTCGATTCATAAACAAGGGCATCTTGTGTTTTGTCTGTTTGTTTTCTAATGAAGTCACAGTTCCTCTTTTTTCATAAACAATACTGTGGAGACATTTAATGGGGAGAGAGAATATGTACATAACACCATACTTCACTGGAATACAATAAATTGAATATCTTTGTGCAGAAAAACACTGACTTTCTCTTCAACTCCAGGTTTCAGTTCAGAGGATTTGTCAGACCAGGTCTTATTTTGGCCAAATTGGGATACAGGGGCAATATTGTGGCTGCATATTCTGTGTGTGTGAGGCTGAGGTCTGGCAGTGCTGATGGCACAGGAACACACATGGAGGATGTGATGCATTTGAGAAGCCTTCAGGGATGATCTCCTGCCTCAGGATGCAGTTGAGAAGAGATTTTTTGATGCCTTGTACTATTTGTAAGCAGCAGAAAAAATAACAAAATTGGATAGATCTTGTTCTAAGAGGTTGCACAAAATTTCTGACAGCCCATCATGAAAGGAGATGGAGTGGACAGGGATGTTTTTTCCAAGAGTCCCATTTAGCAACAGGAGGCTGGAGAAGAGGCTGCACCAGCTCTGTACAAGGCAGAACAGACACCTGCTCAGGTTCAGCTTGTTTGATGGAGAGGGCATTTTGGGCAGCACTGTTTCCCAGCACTTCACTCTTTGACCTTTTCCTTAGCATTTTTATGTGCTCCCTAATGCTCTACAACACACAAGCACAGGGATCTCATTCCCTGCTTGTGCTATAACCAGGAGTTTGCTGTTTCTCTTAGATCAATTCATGACATAAAATGTAACATCTCTAAAAGTTTTGCTTACATTGCTTTTTGGGAAACTGACTTAACTGGACTGAATTTGGGTGCAGGTGCAAGCTCAACGCACAGTACAAAGGTTTCCAGGCAGAACTATGCCTGGAAGATCTGTACTGTGTTTTACTGGAGCTGCTGTGCACATCTTGTCTAAAGTGAAAATCAAAATATAATACTCCACTGGTTGGTAAAAGTGGAGTGTTCTAAACAAAAAGAGACAGAGAAATAAAATAATAATAATAATAATAGCTGATCAATGGACAGCAGTAGTCTGAAAGGCTTGATGCTGGTCACTATTGATGTGTGAGGTACAGTGAGTCAGGAATATTGAATGTCAGCTTGCCCAGCAATGCCCAGCACTGGTCTGGTCATAATAACAAAATGCCAGAAATGCCCAAATAAATCCAGGCCAGTTTGGCTTTGAAACAAAAGAGACCAGGCATTTTTCTTTGCTTCTTGGCAGCAGATTATTGCAATGCCTTCCACTGTCACTGCCTGACACAGGACTGGCCTCTGCAGTGGACGCAGCAGCAGAAAAGGGGAAAAAGGGCATGGCAGGGCCTCCCATTTCCCTGCAGAGGGATCAATTTTGGGCCTGCTACACCACCAGCCTTAAAGAAAGGGTGATCACCTACAGTTCCTGGGGGCAAACCTGTGGAATAAAAAGAAAATGGACAGACCATGTCCATTAACTCCAATTAATGCAATAAACCTCCCCTGGATTTCGTTCAATTTTAAGTCCAGGTGTGTTCAGCACCTTCCCTTATCAGTCTTTCCTTCTAACCATTAGAAGGAGTCTTTCTTTCCCCACAAATGGAGATTCTACACAAATGTGGTCCCACAGCAGGAAACTATACAGTGTGGTATAAAGGAACCTTTTATCAAACTTAAAAGGATTAATGCATTTCTTTCAGTTAAAGCTCTGCATGTCTCCCAGCTCAAGCAGTTTATGAAAGGAGAAGGATTTTTGTTTAAAATGCAGGTAAAACCCAATTATCCAACGTGAAATCTCAAGCTGTTTGTTTGGGATCAAAATTGAATGTCAGGGAAGCAGCTGCCTCAGTACCATGTCCTAGAATGTGAGTGCATGGATTTTGTGGACAAGGAAGCCACTGGAAAAAGAGAAAGATTTTGGTGTTTAAGATCTCCAGCCAGCACTGTTTGCAGCTTCTGGACCAGGGTAGCTGAAGTGCAACAAAGCACCATGTCCAACAGAGCCTGTCATGATTTCAATTTTCATAAGGAAGGATGTGAACAGCCCTTTTCAGGAAATCTTTTACCAGCTGCTTGTCACTGGGCTTTTCAGAGAAGTGAAATTAAAATCAGTATTGATTTCTTGTCATTGTTACAAGAGCACAGCCCACAGAAGCACTGGTGTGGCACTGGTGGCACTGCAGAGCCGATGGTGGACCTGCAGCTCTGTCACATCCTGCTGCCATGGCTTCAGGAGCTCCTTCCCCAGCTGCCCTCCCTGCCCCATCTGCAGTTCCCCACTCCCACAGCAGAAGGAAAAGCTCAGCCTTCGGCCTCTGCAGCACAGAGCCTGATGCTTTAACATAAACCTTCCATTTTGGCTGTGTGGATCAAATGTTCTGACTCAGGAGCCTTGGTGATGGTTAACATTAGTGTTTGCTCCACCTTTCAGCCCTGAAGGTGCTCCCAATAGCAGAGGCAGATATACTTTTGCCTCAGAAAAGCAGCTCCCAGGCCACGATCCTTGCTCAAACTGCCAGGGAATGTAATATTCCAAATAACACATTGCTACCTTTTAACTTGACTCCTAATAAAACTGAAGATTATATCACAATTACATTAGAGAATTACATGCGTAAAGAGCCGTAACCAGAGAGTTAAAATCTTGCCTTGACATTGAATCTAAAATTAAAAACAAACAAGACAAACTGTAGCCTGAACGGACTCCTACATAATTTGGAATTTCAATGCATTACTTAGCTGTTAATCAAAGTCCCCTTTTTCTAACCTCCAGAGTTTGGATGTCTCTCCTGTCTGGATGTCACCACGAGGCAGCACTGAAGGTCACACGAGTGCCCGGCCCCGCATGGCGTGTCCTTTATCAACGTGTGCCACTTGTTCATTGCAGGCAAAGGGAGTGCTCAGCACAGCTCCCCTTCTTGAAACCACAAGATTTGCTTTTAATTCGTTCCAATTAAATCTGGAGGGGGTTGACAGGCTCCGTGAGCTCACCTTGGGGAGCGCAGTGGGGACGGGGGGGCTGTGAAGTGCCACTGTGTCCAGCTGGGCTGGGTAACTGCGACACGTGCAAAGCAGGACCCCATTTTTTGGGTTGGAATAAAGGATATTGGCCCTCAAGAGGCATTTTGTTGATAAGGGGATATACAATAATGTCAATATTTGAAATTAAATGTCAAATTGGCCCAGAAGATTCTGTTGCCAGCATTAGCAGGGCTGAGTGTTGCACTTCCCCTGGTGTCCCTAAGACTGATGGTGCTCACCAGGAGTGAATATCAGCTTCCCCTCTGAATCCCAGCCACGGTGCTGGTCCCAGGGAGGAGACCAAGAGATTGCTCAGCTACTCCTGCTGCCCTGGCCTTGCCATGGTATGTGAGAAAAACAGAGGTGCTGCCAGAACCAGGTGTTAAACTCCTGGAGTTATTTCACATACTCCACCAGTAGCTTTGTCTGGTTTTCAGACAAGGAAAGCAACCCTCATGCCAGGAAATTTGAAAGGATTCAGGAAAAAATGCATGGCAGTGGGCTACACCATCATAGGAGGAAAACTGAGGTAAATATATCTGGATGAAAAATATAAACAATTTGTGCATATCATGATCCAAATATATTTCAAACTGCTCTCTTCTGATTGATTAACAAGTAGCCTGTTAATCAATCAGTGACCCTCTTGTTCTTTTACCTCTGCAGACATTATTTGAATATCACCTCAGTTATTGTGATTATTCACTAACCCCAAACCTTCTACAACCTTGTGTGCCTCATCTTCTGCTTTTCCTCTCAGTGTTCAGTCAGGCAAGCTCATCACTCACCACTGAAATGTTTTATGCCCTGGCAGATTCCTTTTTCCAGAGATGAGGGATGGGGAGGGCAAGCCAAGGAAAGGATCTCACTCAGATCCTATGTTACCTTGCTTTGCCTTGGCCTTTTGGTGCAGGAAATGGACAAGTAACTTTTTTTTTCCTCTTTTAATTATTATTTAATTACTTGATTACTTAATTTATTTAATTACTGGTTTTTTTAACATTTACAGTACTGTACAATGCAACATGTATATGTAAAAAGTGACTGTCCCTACTGTAGAGTATCTTTTGAGCTTTTAATGGTGTCACTGTTTAAAATATGCTTTAACTACATTAAACATGGCAGGGAAATATGGAGAGCTCAGATGTTAGGGGTTCCCACTGACTGGTGACTACGGCACAGCAAAGCAAGCTGAAGACATTGGGTATTTTTCTGAGAGGCATTCAGAGCCTGGCATTACTGTGCCCAAAGCCAGTTCTGGATGTTCTCCTAGGAATTCAGAAGTGGTTAAAGAGAGTGAGTCACTCCCCACCTCCCTGTGCCTTTTAAAAATCCTGCACTTCATGAGTAAGAACACCTTAAAACTGATATAAAAAATCCTGCCAGACAGTCCAGCAGAATGAGGCAGATTTGGGAAGTATTTGTTTGTCAGTGTTTTATACATTTATGTTAAAAATCTTTGCAGATCTATAGTGAACATGTTGACTGATCTTTCAGTTTCATTGTCATTTTGCCATCTGTCACGACCATAAAAGGGAAAAGCAGATACCATAAACTATGAAAAAAATTAATTATGGTACCTAGATTTGCTGCATGTGTAAACCATACAAACAGAACAAGCTCACTCAGGTCAGAAACCCTTATCTGCAGTGAGGGCTTTTATGCAGTGAGGTGCCATGATAATTAAAGCAACCTCCTTTGGTTCTGCACAGTCTGCATCCAGGGCCTCCTGGAAGGAGCATTTAGTCAATTAACTATTTTATTAACCAATTGATTTTTCCTGTTAGTCCTTAACCTCTTTGTACCTGTTAGGAATGGTTATGAAAGCCAAATAAATTGGTTTCTTTCACCTCTAAAAGGCAACAATAAATAATAAAACAGGTTGAACAAGGTTTCAGTGGGGAACCCAAATACGAATAAAAACACCTGCCGTGTATCATACAATATAAAATACTAACTGCTAGGAGCAGCACAGTATTTCAATAAATCACATTGTCACACTGACCTTTATTGATACACTGTTTCTCAACTTAAAGGATTGGTCCTGGTGCTTTAGGAGATCTTTTGTTGTGAAGGACCTGCAGATTCATCACATAACAAAAAGATTATTTGCCCACCATGGGGCTGACTAAGTCTGTATTCTANACCCCCCCCCCCCCCCCCCAAATATTTTAGGGACAGTTAATGTCTAGAGATTTATTTAGCATCACAGGAGAACAAACATGCATTCCTGAAATAAGTACAAAATGTGATTTATATTATCACTTAGTACAAAGTGGAGAAAAAAAAGGGAGAATAAAGAAAAGCAAAGCCCTTTCATTTCTTGCAGATAATAAACAGCTTGATTTTATGGAATGTTACACTGCCTTGAAACTCTGCAATGACAGGCCAGCGTTGGAAAATTAAATTCACTACACTGGCTGAAAACCAGTAGAGTTATTGGTTCTTCTGTACAAATGGCTGGAATGAAAGACTAAGAGGGTGTGCAAAGAACACATTTTTGAGGTGACAGAAAAAACCTCACACTAAAAAAACATATGTGCTCTTCTAAAGAACATTCCCTGCTCCAACAAACCCAGCAGAAACAACCTGACTCAGATCCAGAACATAACAACTGAACTTGCACTGCCTGTCTAAAGTCTACATCATAGTCTAGAGATTCTTCCAACATAGAGTCAAGAGATGTAGAATATTCTTAGTCATAGATACAAGATTTTGTACAAATTATGAAATCTAATGTTCTTCTTGAAGTTCCTACTGCCTTACATGATACAGATATCCTGAGAACTTTTGTTCCTGGTAATTTTAAGGTTCACTCATGCTGGTTTGAATAAAATTCAGACTCTAGGTAGAGTTGTCCAATGGGGTGAGAAGTTGTATTTTTTAAAAAAACATAACAAAATCGACAAAATATTTATGTGTCTCTTCCTGAAGCAGTGGCTTTTAATTTCTCAGTTTTTATGTGCATGTGTAATGCAAAAGAAGTTGAAGGCTGAAGAAGAATGTATTTAAAGAATAGCCAGTCGGTGCTCTGTAATTTAGTCACTGAGCAGACATCTGTGAAGAGAGGCGGGGAAAATGCCCCTTGAATGAGTCCTGAGTGTCCTGAGAGTGCTCTGACCCCTTTTCTTCCCTGGGTCCTGGTGGTCTTGCACAGAACAGTTACGTGACAGGCACTGGTTGCTGCTCCTGTATCAGGTGCCAGCAGCATATCCCCACTCCTTGCTACAACATCTCCCTTTACAAATAAATCCATGGATGGCTCTTCAAGCAGTTACCCAACTCTGAGGAGCTCCTTTAATGATGCTTCTCCCCCCGCCCCCACCCTTTCTTTAAAGGAAGGTTTTGTTATGTTCCATGGAGCAGTGTCCGTGGTTGGGCTGACCTTCAGGGAATGCCTGGCTGCATTTTCTGTCCTGTCTTTCCCCCTGACAGCTCACAGCCCTCACAGCCTCTGCACTGCCGGCTCTTGGCACAAATGAGTCCTCCCACTGCCCCTTCTTCAGTCAATTTTGATGTTCCAGGAACCCAGCCTTCCACCTTTCCCCACTCTGCCTATCTCCACCTGTTTCTCTAGGAAAAACTCTACCACTTGCTGCTTTCCCTGCATCTCTCCACCTGAGCCTCCCTATTCCTGTTACTCACCCCATAAACTACCAAGGCACCTCATCCACTGCACGACTGGGGCCACTGCTAATCACCCCCACCTTCCTTCCTAAGTCCAATCTCCTCCTCACCAACCATAAATTTCACAAAAGGGTCTGCATGGTGGGGGCAGAGACAACAAATGTGGCATTTAAATACAGAATTAAAATGCCACCACCATATGGCACAATCAGATCAAAATGAAGCGAGATGTGCCAGGGCAGTGCCTTTGCTTTCCCAGAATATGCCACCAGTGATGCAGACAGGCTATTCCTGTGCTGGCAGTGCTTGTGCTGGGTGGGAACACACAGAAGAGCTGAAGGCAGTAGATTTGTTGACACTTTTGGATATACCTGTCATGCACCCTGCCTTCCTGGCTCCAGGACTCCACAGGAGAAACAGGGCATAATAAACTTGATTGATTTGTGTTTGTCACTCATCCAAGTGGCTTTCACTTTGGTATCCCTCAATCTTGCTTTTTCATTTTTGTTTGGAGCCACTGAAATCTCACCTTCCAGAGAATCCGAACTGTTGGACTTGTCATCTGGTTCAAAATGTCTGCACAGCATGAACAAAATTTACTGTCCTCTGTGCAACCTGTTTTGGTGGCTCTAATAGAAAACACAGCAATCCCTCTTTTATGCTCTGCTAGGAAACAATCTGCCTGGTTTTTTTGTTTTCAGGAAGGGAAAAGTTTTTGATAGAATTTTTGCTAGCTTTATATAAACCAGAAAATCCTCAAAATCCAGCGTGCAGCCAACAGTACTCACAGTGAATTTAAATCTTTGAATGTCTTTCCTGTAGTTTCTCCTCAGATTTAAAATCTTGGTTAAAGCAAAACTTCAGGCTTTTAAATTGCCATGGCTAAAATGTGGCAGAGCAATTGCATGACTCGTGGAGCACTGTCTTCAGCTGAATTGTTAACGTCATCAGCACTAATTTGTTTTTGTCTTTTCTCACCCTAAAATTCATCGCCGTTGAAATGTATCACTCGTTTATCAGCTTGTATCCCTTAATCTGAAAAACAATCTCATTCCTTAACAAATTTTTTCAAATGTGACATGTTTTTCAGAAACTTTAAGGTCCCTGAGTTTTAAAGGAGGAAATAGATTTCTTCTTACCCTCTTTGTTTTTTATTGTTTGGTTTCTTGGAGTTTTTTTGTTACATTTTTCCTATAAACTCTGTCTCTTGCTGCTGCCAGCCAGAAAGGCCCCACTGGGAGACCCAAGGTCACTGGTAGCTGAAGGCAGACGCTGCACAAGTAGTTAGGATGAAAGAATATCCCACTGGGTTTTGGACTTACAGTTTCTTGGCTCTTGTGACTTGAAATAAATGTCTCCTTGCTGTCTGGAGCCACCAGCCCTATTCTCTCCCTGGTGAAGCACATTGCAGCCAGACTTACACAGGTGAAGAGGATGAAAACCTTTATCATTTGTTTTATCTATAATGATACATCGACTTCCCTCTGCTGGGGACAGGGTGAATATTTTTACTGGCTTCTACATAGCCTGGAGTTTCTCACAAATATTTTAGGAAATTTCACTCAAAGATTTGTTGTAGAGGTTTAGGGATATGCAAAGTGTTATTCAGAATGTGCTTTACTTTTTAAAATACTTCAAGAAGGATTTGGCATCCTTCTGGGATTTCCCACCTCATAATTACAGAGAGAGACTAAAGTGAAGACATCTTGTGCTTGGAGTCTTTAGACTGAAGTCTAGGTTACCTTTCAGGTTTTAGTTCTGATTTCCCTTGTGATCTTCCACATGTTGATTAAACCTTTCAGTCCCTATCCTTACAAATGGGATTAAAACACGTCTGTGCTTTATGTGGATGTTTCAAAAACCTCACTGATGAGTGGCTACTGTGCTAGCTCATAAAAATCAGAACAAAAATACAAACTTATCAGCAAAAAGAAACATCCTGAATGTTTGCCACATGGGACACTTGCAACCATCTGGGAACAGACCACAAAACTTTACCTTTCCAGAATAATTTTCTGAACTGCCTCGTCAGCTCAGTCTCTTATGGCTGGAAAGAAATAGGAAAAAAACTCTTCACAAAAATGTTCACAAAAATAGAATACACCATGCTTTCAGCTAAAAGCCATCTCTGACCTCCTACACTGCCCATCTGTGAACCAAGCTTGGCTTATGCACTTTAAAGATATGGAGACAGAAAGGAAGAGGGACTGCAGATGACCTGCTTAATTCTCTCACTTACAAAATGAAAATGTCCTCTGCACCTTGCTTTAACCTTCTATCTTTAAAGGCATTCAACAGGGAATACACTCAATTCAGTTTGACTTTAGCTATTATTAATGGTATCTTGGATAAAATCATTCACCAAGCAACCAAAGAATAACTGGATTTCGGCTCTCCAAAGTAATAAAGTAGAAAGCCATCACGGAGATCTGCTGCTGAAACAGGAATGGACAGAATGTCTGATGTTCCTCTGAGCTGTCAGGGCTCGAGCAGGGGTACAATCCTGTGTGATGGATCCAGCTGGATAGGAGATATCACAAGCCACAGCCATCCAGTGCAATATCAACATGAAGCTTTTTCCATGGCGTGAGTGGGGGTGCTCAGAAGCCAGCTGTCAAAGCAGAAAACTGCAAAAGGTTTCTCTACACGAATACTTAATATTTAGGAACCAACAGTCTCACAAGAAATTAATTTCTGTTCACTCACTGGATCTGAAAGAAGGAATAAGTTAAAAGAACCTCTCTCTGTCCTTTGGGTTGTGATGAAAAGTGTGCTTTCTTAACAAAAACCTCAAAACTCTATCTGCTTCAAACAGAAATCTCGGATTGTCTGAAACATCAAGGCAGCAGTCAAAATGAGATCCCTGGGAGAGACAATGCACGAGGTCAGAATGCTGCAGCCTCACAATTTCCACAGTGGAAATAAACAGAGCATCAGGCTATGTACTACACCAAAAAGGGCAGAATTAAGGGCTGTGTTAGTCCCTGGCCTTCAGAATCATCCAAAATACACCTTAAGTTGCTTGCATATAAATGGGGAGAGGATAGAGGCTCGTGCCTTGAGGGTCCGAATGAAATGAGATAAGGCAGGACTTAACCTCTTACTCAATCACCAAGTGCATCTGCTTTTAAATTGTGCAGGGACACCTCTGGCCCCTAAAATCATGCTGCATTTTTTCCCCACTGGTTTCCTAAAGATCTCAGAGGAGTCCTGGCTTTTGTAATTTTTGTTTTTCCTTTAAAAAAACAAAGGTCTGAAACAGTAAATTCAGCCTTTTGTGAATTTGTTACTGATTTTGTTACAGTCTCTCTTCTTAGCGGTTGCTGTCCTTACCTGCTACCCATGCACCTCACTAACTAGACAGAAACTGCAGATACACAGACCTTTGATCTTGCCTCTGTTCCAAGCAGCAGCGACACACTCTTCACTGTTTAGATCATTATAGGAAGATCACTGGGAAGAACAGGAGATTAAAATAAACTATTGCAATGTAAACATTTTTGTTAGTTATGAACTCCGCTCTGCCTGGAAGCTGGGAATGCCCCAGGAGAGATGCAGCCCCAGGAGAGCAGCAGCAAAGAGTAAACTGTCCCCTCTCTGGAGAGAGTCTGGGGAGTAACTCCTTCTGTCAAGTGTTGTCTTGACTGAAGAGCGTGGCTGTCGTGGTAAATCACCTCACTGAGACAGACAGCTGGGAGTCTGAGGAGCTGCTGTGACCTCAGGGCACAGACTGCGAGGTCAGGCTGGGCTGGAGGTCCGGCCGTGCTCCCGTGTCCTGCAGAGGACTGTGAGCATCCCTTTGGAGAGGGGCACAGCTGGGGTGTGCTGTGCCTGAGCCTGTGCCATTTCCACGCTGAGAAACATCCCTCAGAGCGGGGCTGTGGGGCAGAGGGCAGGCTGCACACACCTTTGAACATGTGTTGTCTAAATACACCCACAAATACGTGCAACCAAGTGAAATTCAGCAAGAGTTCCTGCTCGTCCACAGGGCAGTCCCTGGTAGGACACGTTTCCAGCTCAGGATACAACACTGAGAGGGGCTGGTCTGTGCCTCTGAGTACATCACTCCTTAAAGTTGATCCTCACAGTGAAAAACCTGAGCTCTAGGAAATGTTTTATAAACTGTGAATACACACTGATGAGAGTTAAGTGGAACATGGGACCTTCTAAAGCTGAGTCACAGAAATGGCAACCGATGAGTCACCTAAAGTGCCAACAATGCTAATGTTGGATCCCTGGAAATCTTAGTTCAAACACAGACACTGCATTCCATAAAATCATAAAGGAGTAGAGGCTGGCAGGGACCCCCAGCAGTTTCATAGTCCAGCCCTCCCTGCTCAGAGCAGCATCATCTAAACCCCGTTGTTCAGGGCTGTGCCCGCTCTGAGTAGCTCCAAGGATGGAGATTCCACAGCCTCTCTGGGCAATCTGCTCCAGTGCTCAATAACAATTTAATCACAGCCTACAAAGTTCAGAACAACTACCCTCCTCACTTCATTGTCTGTCCTTACCTTTGATTTCATGTTCTGCCAGATCAATATAAACCTCATTTGGGTCCTTCGCATTCATCTTCTGTTCCTGGAAGTCAAGGAACTGTTTTGCAGCGATTTCCCTTTGTTTATAACAGAACACCCTTTGGCAAACACCGGCTGGGCCAATACAGAGAGGCAATGCAGTGTAACCTTCACCTTACAACACAAATGTCTGAGGAATATGATCTGAAATAAAGTACTGGGAGCCTGTGGTGAATTAATTCCAGTTAAAAATACACAAATACACATACATGCAGATAAAGCAGGATATAAGGGGAGTAGAAAGAACAAGATAAGAAAAATGCTCAAGACTTAATCATATGTGTATTAAACCTCACTTGCAAAAGTAGTCCCTAGAAGCCCAGTGGATTATTCTGATTTGTAAAGTTACACATCTAAAAAAGTACTTCCAAGACTGAAGTCATAACTTTGCCATTATAAAGTCAGACCATCACTCCAAGTTATTTTATGCTTTATTGTGGGGAAAGTTTTTCTTTCTTTCTTGCTAGCCACAATAGCCAAAAGTGTAAAGAATTGTTCTGTCCCTCTAAGCCAGCCTTTATCTACATCTGGCTTTTATTGTTCCTTTCCAAGTTTGCTAAACTGTTGTAAATCTTTTGAAAAATGCATATAAATTCACTGCAGACAATTACATCTGACAAATCAAAAAAACATCTTTGTCATCTCTGGACTCCGCTGTATTGCTCTGTATGTGTCTGTCCAAATTCTTCTAATGAGATTTTGGGGCTGTGGGTATTCTATGACCAATGATTCAGTTCACTTCAATAGCCATCAGATGGCTGTGAGTATCCTCTGTTCTGTGCTGAACCTGGCTAAAATTCTAAATGATGAATAAGGGCTATAAATCCCTGCACTTTCCTTGAACATTATATTCATTAAAAAGAAAAAAAATCAGTTGAGCAATGATGTATGTTGCCAATGTACCCAATCTATCAGGCATTTGACTCTGCTCTCGACTGTAAAGATAGACTGAGATCAATTTTCTTCCTGTCAGCAGCTCAAGTAGATGATTCTCATGCCTTCAGTTCCATTCAGAGAACTCTGCACTGGCTTTGTTAATTCTGATAAAATCTGCTCTAATTTTGTGAATTCTGATATGCTTAATCTTTGTGAAATATCCCTGAAGGATTGCAGAGAACCACAATTTGACTGAGATCAAAGCTCTGGCAGACATCCAAGTTCAGTTTGATTTGAAGTGACAAACTGTAGACCCTAAGACTTGATTGTGACTACAGCCCTTTGGGATGCTGCACGGGCTTCAGATACAAATCCTCTCCATGCTTTGATCACCCAGCAAACTGTTGCATGAAAATAAACAAACTGCATCAGAGAAAAGTCATATTAAACTTACATTTTGTAAAATTATAAACAATAGTACTTTTCTGCCAGAGGCCATCACAGGAAGCTGCTTTCTAGTACTGGCTCTATGAGCACTCACCATGGGCACAAATATCACTTGTGAGTTGTCCTGTAGCCCTTTGGTAAAGTCCTGGACACTCCAAAATATGTCAGCAAGGAAAACCATGTGCAATTATCTGTTTGCCCTCTCTCGAGGATTAACAGATCCCAAGCTACTGGAACCATGACCACTGTCTCTGATTTAACTGAGCAATTCTAATTTACTCCTGCTAAGGCGCTGACCTTGTGTAAACTGTTACAGGGCACAAATCAAACCCCTAAGAGCATGGATATGTTCTTCCAGGCAATCCAGATCATCTTAGGCTGCACAATTAAATAGGTCAACCTCAGCAGCTTGATAAAAGACTTGAAAAAGATTGTGTCATTATGGCTTTGATGTTTTGCAGACCTGAACTGCATTTGTAAGTGAATGCACTGGAAGCATTAGCTGAAGAGTGCCTATAATAGCAAGTAGGAAAAACAGTAAGAGAGTCCATAATAATACCCCCTTGCCTTCAAATGGAAATGCTTTCTCATTTAGATAGGAAATTGCACTCATAAACCTTAGCTAAGTATGACCTTTTTCTTCTAAGTGTCTACCACTGTGGATAACTATTATATAGAAAAGGATTTTAGATCTGCAGCTCTTTACAGTCAGAAGTGATGCTTATTATTGTATCCATTGCTCATAAACTAGCATATAGATTTTGTGCTGTAAAAAAGCCAAGTCAGTGCTCTTTGGGTGGCAAAAATATATGTTAGAAGAAAAATAATCTTTTACATGCTGACATATAAAGTAATAATTCTATCATAATCGGAGAAAACATGCAGATGCCTCATGGAACTAGTTTAAGTTAAGGTTAAGTTAAGAATCCTGGTGAAGAGTTAAATATGAAAGCTGGAGACAGACTTTTTACAAGGGGTTGTAGTGACAGCACAAGGGGGAATGGCTTCCCAGTGCCAGAGGGCAGGGCTGGATGGGATCTTGGGAAGGAATTGTTCCCTGGGAGGGTGGGGAGGCCCTGGCACAGGGTGCCCAGAGAAGCTGTGGCTGCCCCTGGATCCCTGGCAGTGTCCAAGGCCAGGTTGGCCACTGGGGCTTGGAGCAGCCTGGGACAGTGGAAGGTGTCCCTGCCCATGGCAGGGGAGGTGGAAACATGATCTTTAGGGTCCCATCTAACTCAAACCACTCTGTGAATCTATGATTCTGTGATTTAAGCATTTCTGTAAGGGGCCCTTGGTTCCTGCAATTTACCATTTCAGCAGACTATGCAAATAATTTACTGTCTCTCATTTCACTGTGATTGGCAATTAAAGTGATATAGGACATTTTCACTGCGAAAATTATGTTATGGAAAGATGTATCACTCCTACAGTCATGAGCAGTCACAAATCAGTCTTTGGTATTCCCTTTGTAAGTTAAAAAGATAATCATCCACCATCTTCCTCAAAATACATTTGAGACTTGATTTCTGGTTCCAAAATGAGACTGAATAAGAAACACAAATTCCTGTAGCCAATGCTCAGAGAATTTTTGCAGCCCAGCACCATGCACCCCTTTCCAGGGCAAGGGTACACTTTTAACACACTGGGACCTTTTGGAGCTGGGTCAGGTCTCTCCCCCACTCCACCTTGTACCAGCTTGTCTTATCTGCATGCAGGACAAGGAATTTGCCTTATTTTAGTGAGTTTAACAAAAGCAGGTAGGAAATCTTGGAACAGCCATCAGAAATGTGAAGACTCACTCTTTATTTTGTCTCTCTGTCCTATTTCTGTGACTTGTCAAGGTAAAATTGTTGACTGAGATTGCCTTGAAATCCTTTTGCCCTTTTGTACTAACAGGTGGCTGGGCAAGGGTAGGTTAAGTTCAGTGACTGATAGATTCACGCTGGTAATTCATCCTGGATCCTTCCATTTGGGAGTATTCCTTTCCTGAATCCAGCTCATCACACAGTAAAAACCAAACAACTTTTTTTGCTCAGCCATAAACCAGATCCTAGTTCTTCAGTGCAATGGGCCCTGCAGGGATATTTCTACCCTGGAAGCAATATGAGCAACTGCAGAATTCTAAATTAGAAATGATTAGCCACTAGAGGAGGTTTATAATCCTACTGCAGTGACACAAGCTTGCTTTGTCAGGCTCACAAGCTTATTTATATAATTATAGATAACACCCTCTGCCAGGACATGGCATTCTACCATGCAAGTATGATATTTTTTTCCCAATTTTACAATGTATTATATACACACATCTCCTAAGCTGCTGTCCCCTTATTATCAGCAATTTATAGAAATATAAAGTAAAATAGCTGAGTTTTTAGCCTGTACATAACTTACAAAGAAATTTGGATCAATAGGGAAATACAGAAAGCACTTGAATATTCAGATTATGAATTGCATGTATTGGAAATGTGGTTAGCCAGCTGCAAGGCTCCAGAGTTATCAATTTCAACATGAAACAGTTTATGCCCTTTTCCAAGCAATTTTAGACAAATAATAAAACTGGCAGTAATCATTCTTAAGTAGCATAAAACTTATTTTGAAGGCAATTACACCCATCAGCATGGTGTCTCCAAAAATCATCTGTGACCTCCTTGAAATTTGGTTGCATTTATAATGATTCCTCCCACTGCAAACAGATACACTGATTTCCCTCTGTCTTTGTGGGCTTGTTTACATTGGGAATATTTGCTGAATTTATAATGGTGCTGACTTACTCCCACCATATTCATGGCATCAATTTTTGCAAAATCAATAGCAAGTTATTTAAAATGTGTAGCTCTCATCCACTACTACCTAGTTCTTTATATAATTTTAATGGTGACTTAGAGCTTCCTTAATTGGACCTCATCTTCCAGCCCAACAGACAGGGATAAATCATTGGAATCATTGCGCCAGATGAGCTCAACACTAAGTGTAAATGGCTGTGGTAGCTGCCACATGTTCCATCACTGACAAACTTCCAGGGGCTGACCCTTCACAAAATCCATTACTCTGCCCAGTGACCATGTTTTACTGAGCAGTTTAGACATGGATGTGCTTCAGAGACTTTCACTTCCCCAGGTTCCAGTGTGGTGGGAGACAGTGACAGGAAATGGAGCAGATTTGCACTGTGGAAGAACATGTCTTGTACGAACAGGTCTGTGAGACACAAAATCATCATTGTTTCGACACAAGGCTTTTTATAAAGCAAATAAACATTCTGGAGCTCTTAATTCATTTGAAGTGCTTCATTAAGTACACAGAAGCACAAAGCTCCTGTCTTGAGACTCAAAATGGGCCACCTGGAGAAAGATCTGTCTAGTACCTCTCCTGTATGATCTTTCCAAAGAACATAGACAAATTTTACAGTTGGAGAAAAGGTCAGAATTTATAAAGATACAGCAAGAAGAAAGAACAGAAATTGATGTTTATCAGTAACTCTTCCTTAGTTAACTCTGTGTCTATAGGTGCATTCCTGCCTCCTGATTTTCAGATTAACCAATGGCTTGGGAATTGTGGGAACTCCAGCCCATCCCCATTAACCCTCTGTAAGTTTTTCTCTGTCCTTTCTGTGACCTGCAACCTGCTGTCTGCTCTTGTCTGTCTCTCTGCTTGGTCTAGAAGCTCACATGTCCTTGTTGTGACCCTCTCCATATATCCTCCTCCAACTGGGGTCTCTGGAATTCTCTCTGCCTTGGATATTCAGTTGCCAACAGCAAGTAAAACATCTCCTTGTTCTTCCAGAGGCCCCACTTGATCCAGTCCCAGTCACTGAAGAACAGAACACAAAGGAAGAACAAATTAATATAACATGTTCTGTCCAGCATATCCCCTAAATAAACAATCAGTTCAAATATGAACCTTTGCTCAGAAAAAACAACACCAAAATCCTCCTTCATTTAGAAGGGAAGGTGAAACAGCAGCAGTATCACCTCTGCAGAGCTCAGAGCACTTCAGAGCAGCAGGTAGATGTCTCCATTTTGTTCAGACATGGACTAACAAAGTTTGCTGAGATACTGGTAAAATAACTCCCCCTTGTATTACGGGTGTACACAGGCTGAGTGATCCCAAGGGAAAGCAGAAGGGGTCTCCACAGAAAAGTCCCAAAAGGATGGCTCAAGAGCAAGTCCTTAACCTGATGTGGTGCTGACACAAAGACACATCAAATAATTTCAATTCACATGGCCACAGAAGCCCATACATAACATTTTGGTGCTAACTACAATATATTCAATACTTATTACTACATCACATTGCTTCGGGTTTTCCATGCTCATGATGAACTTAGCTAATTATGTTACAAATAGCATTGAGAAATATTCAGAATACCATGTAAAAAATGCAGTAATTTGGGATTCTAGTCATTAAGGAATCTCTACCCTTAGTGATTGCTGTCATCACAGATGATCTAACAGCCATTTGAGCTCTGTATTTGCTGAGAATAATCATAACTCTTTGGGGAGAATTTATACACTGTCTAGCAACTCTGGACCTTTTGACTCTGCCCAGAGGCAATTAGGCTCTTTATAATGGCATCAGGAGAATCCCAGGAAGATTTTTTTTCCCTGTGTCTCTCTATGCCATCTCTCCCTGCATCTTTCATTTTCACTTAAGTATATGCTAAAGAGAGAAGATATAATCACATTATGACTGTGAAAATAGAAATAATTCTCCTAAATGGCAGACCACCCATCTCTTCCAATAATGTGACAGGAGCAGAGGGGCATGGACAGTCTGTGGCTATCCTGGAAGCCAGGATTAAGCTACTTTTGCTCATCAGACATCTCTTGTATAAACTACCAATGTTCCACAGGACTTCCTGAATGCAAACACACACACCAAGCAGAGTACAAATGCATTTGCTTCTTTTCCCTAATGTTACATCATTATCATAAAAAAATCCAACATGTTATTTTATATAAAGCCATAAACATGATTAAATGGAGCTCTAATTCTCCTGCAGACAATGAAGCTTTCAGCTTCACAGTCGGTCCCACTGACACAGAGATCATGGAAGGGAATGAGATTTCCATGGACAGACTGAGAGTTTTATGCCTGTGTTACTTTGTGGTTATATCTGCCCCCAAACCAAGGGCCTGGGCTAACCCAGGATGAAATCCTGCTGGATTTCAAAGTCGTTTTGCTGGTGCTCAGACTGCAGGAGTGTCAGTCAGGGTAACTAAATATACCCTGACATGCTAAATGAAAGACTTCTGAATCTGTTACAAATGCCTTTTCCCACCAGAGTAAGAAGGAAATGTCAGGAGCACTTTATTAGATGCCACACTCTTAAGCAATTTGGGGTTGGTTTCCAGAATCTCTACATTTGCTGCGTTCAGGTGGGCAAGGAGCTTCCCTGGAACTCTGCACTGCCACTGCTTCCCTCCCACTGCTGCTGCAATTTCTCTCTGCTCTCAAAGACAAAACTTTCTGTCAAGACACAGATGTTTTATAACATCTCCTGTTTCTTAGTACAGAACAAGAGCTGAAGTTCTGAAGACATTCTAAGAACATAATAATGCTCACTTTATTCACTGCAACATTGTGCTTTATACATACTTTAAAGGAAGTTCATTTTTAACACTAACAATAATTTATCTTGTCTGGTCATCTTTCAATTTCAAACAATTTTTTCCCACTTTTTTATATGTCTTCTATATATAAATGATCTGTAGAGTACAAAGGAACATTAACATCATGAACTAACATTATTTTAAAATCAATATTGGAAAATATAGCATCAAGCAGACACTTAAAGACTGAATCCTCTTGTATAATTAGCACAGCTCTGCATTAGCCCTGGGCAAGTAAAACTAGATAGATGACCCAGACAGAGGGGGATTTTTTTTTAAGTGTGCACTGGAATATATTGATTAATGCCAGATTAGTCTTGCTTAGCGCCTCTCCTGCATCTTTGAGGAAAAAGTACAACAGAGAGAAAACTCTTTGGAAATAATTACAATACAATATAGATCAGGTATTAAAGAAAAAACCCATAGATTTTTATTAAAGCCCTGCAGGATTATTGTGATGCTGTGGACACCTGAATAGCAATTACTTCAATCACTGCATCACTGTCGTGGCTCACTCATCCCATGGCTTCAGAGATCACAGGGGACAAAAACAGGAGCTGCAAGTCTCTTCAGCCTTGGATGGTTCTAGTATTAAGCAGCCTAGGAACAAGTGGAAAGATTGGGATAGATGATATAGAGAGAAATAGATGATGTAGATATATTCTGTCCTTATGTTCTGCCAGCTATATTCTTCCTTGCTGGAAGATTTTAAAACTATTTTGCCACATTAGAATTGCCATTAAAACTGACTGAGACAGAGCTCAGCTGAGACACTGCTTAGTTTAACTGAGCCATGTTTACAGTTACAGGATAAACCAGTTGCACAGTTGATGCAAGAATTAAACCATGAATATCTGCTCTATCCAATTTAAATGCCTCCTTTATTGTAATATTAAATAGATTTATTTCTTTTTTTACCTGTGGTCTGACCCATTGACTCACAATTTGTTTTGAGATGTGTGTAGAGAGGTGTCTTTTTAAGGTGAGCAGAGTTTAATGTCAGGAAATGACAAAGATATCTAAATATAAAGTCCTTCTGGTAGCTTGGCACTGACATCAGTGAAACTTTTTGGATAAAGTATGCTGGAAGTGACAAGTACATGAGCAGGACTTTTTGTTTACCTCCAGGGCAGCACGGTCATTCACAGCCTGAGGAAGTTCCTCTGATGGTAACGTTACATCTTTGTGTTGTATTTAATCCCCACGTTAATAAGGCTCTGAAAAAAGTCCTGAATAAAGACCTTGCTGGGGAAGACAGCCAATAACACATCATTCAAAGGGTAGCCAGGAAGGAGAGTGGGCAGTGATGGTGAAGAGACAGTAATTGGTTTCCCCTGTACCTGTCAGAAAGCTGCTCAGTTGCTATATATTTAAAACCCTCTTCAGGTATAAACCAGATCACAGGGGACATCCACACCTGAATGTTATCCACAACCTGGTACAGAGCAGACAACACAAGTATTAATTTCACAGAGCTGGCAGGGAATGGAATTACCAAGGAGGTCCCATCCAATCTAGGTTATTAAATTAGCATATCTAGAAACTTCAGGAAGGAAAAATGTATTTTACAAAGTGATACAGAGGCTGAGGAGGTGACTCCCTCTGTCCTTACCTGTCTCTCTCCTCTCCATTTTCCGTACCATTAACAGAGAGGTTTTACCCTGCTTTCAGTGTTTAATATTTAGGGCCAGGAGTGCAACATTGCTGCAGTATGGCAGCACCAGTGCAGCACTGCAGAGCTGCTTTGCCAAGGGCTGAGCTCCTACAGGCACTGGCAATCTCACCCACATATGTGAACATTCCAGAATTCATCTCCCTTTGAATTGAGGGAAGCTGGACCAAATATTGTAATTTGGTTTTGATTCCTCCCTCATCAACAAACTGATAAAGCCCACAAGGACTCACCAAGCCTAAGGAGTTACATTCCCTGTACTGTTTTTTTTTTTTAGTGTAATAATTTTGCATTTATCTTTTCCTCTGGATCCCTGCGGAAATGAAATTAACATTTTTAACTGCCTGTTTTACCTTTGCCATAATAAAAGAGAAGAGTTATGGCTAAGCTTCTGAGCATCAAAATCAAATGCAGTATTGCTAAAGCAATTTCTGTGAAATTTATAAACAATATATTGCCTGGAAGAGTCTGCTGGTGATAGTCATTTTGGACCGAGTCCTTTATAGCTGCTTGTTCTAACGTGGCGTTTCCATCCTGTTAAAATGTCATATGGATAAAGAAGTAAATTTTGACAGCTGTGACAGGATTATCATTGCCAAGGAAATCCTGGTACTCATATGTTTCAGTACATCTATTTTGCTTTGTCTTTGGCCTTGCCTGAACCAAAGTTTACCTTCTGAGACAAGAAGAGAAATATAACAAGAGAAAGAATGAAAATATTATTATTCTTTTGATGCTTGAAATTACAGCAATAAGAAACAGTCTTTTAAGGCCGTTATTTAATGTCTTGTTCAGATTTTGAGGGAGCACTGGCTCCTCTCTTCAAGGACGTGGCCAATATGGATTTTGTATGGGCATACTGAGCTACAGGAGGGGTTTGCTCATATGTATGTTAGAGGAGAAACTGTGGAAGGTTTCTGTCTCAATCTGTTCAGCCATGTGCAAAATGGACATGGAAACCCCCAAATGGTACTTGCAGCATCCTGAACTTTTGGGCCAGGGGAATTGCCATGCTGGATCCAACCAATTTCAGTATCCTATCTCTGATGAACACCAATATCCAAACCCACAGGAGCTGCAAGGAGACAGCGGACAGAAGTGACTCAGTGCACTGATTCTCCTCCTCCTCCTATGACACAAAACTGAAATAGCAGGAAAGACAAAGAGTGGCAATAATTGTTATTAGTGCTGCCATTCACATTCTGCCTCCCAGGGTTCACTCCTGAAGATCTCCTGATATAAAGAGCATGCAAGTTACAGCAATTGAAATGCTGATTTATGGGGCTGAAATATCATCCCCAGAAACACAATCTCCCAGTAAGTGTCAGTTCTAGTAGCAGTGGTAGTACTGATGTAATTCCTCTGAGCAACTGGAAAAGGGGATATAGAGACAGTAAAGTGGTGATAAATATTTGATTCAAGGTTACCAAATGCTTAGCTTTAGTCTTAATTCATGACAAGGCTGTGTTTAGAAATATGCAGCATCTTAGGAATGTTCTTTCCTACCCAGATATTTCACTGAATGCAGCCATATATTTTTGGAACTACCAAGATGATTGTGGATTTGTCGTGACAACTTTCTGTGCTGTGTTTATACTGACACAACTAAATGGACTCTTCTTTTGACTCTCCAACTTCCAAAACTACCAATACATGTATCAGCAAAGTCTCAAAAATTTTGATTAATGTCCCAGATTTTGTCTTCAGAACTTTACTAATTCACCTGTTCTTAAGCTGTTATAATTAATTCAGTAACATTGTGGAGTACAGCTCAGTACCCACCACCAGGTCTCATCTTTATACAGAATGGTAAAAAGACCTTCCTTTCCCAAACCAGTCACTGTGTGTCCATCCACTGGTGGCATTTGTTTATTCTGGCCAAAAGATACACGTAGCACCAACAATTTTATGAACTATGCACATCTCAAACAGTGTTATAAAGGTAAAAAATAGTTATTGACCACTGCATTCTCTTTGGCCAATCACATAAAACCCCACAGAGGATATTCTGCTGCCTTATGGTTCTTTGAAAATCTCTTGTAGGTGAGCCTTGTGTTTCAATGTATAATTCACAAGCACTGAAATTCTAATGTTTACATCACTTTGCAGCACACTCCCTCGAGGGATGTGCTGTTTCATCAGAGATACCTTTCCTGACGGTTTATTGAGCCACTTCATAGCCTCTTCTTGCCTTCACCCTTTCCCCCTTCCCTCTCTTTCCTACAGAAGATCAAAACAAACATGATGCTCACACCCTGCCATTTCACAAGCAGGGCCTAAAGAGCAGCCAGCAGCAACAAAAAGGCCACCAGCACTTGGCCACTTGTGAAATAAATGCCCTTCTCAAGCAGAAGCAGCATTTGCCCACTCTTTTGTTAGAACGGCCTCTTTGTTGCCTAGCTAATGAAAATGTTACAGCTGACAGTCAGAACTTAAAAAAAAAAGAGAAAGGCCTTAAGGTAAGGGTAGCTACAGAAGTTCCTTTATACAAGAGCTGACTGAGGGTCAAAGCTGCCAAGGTATTCAGGTACCCAAAGCTAGATGGTGTGTTGGACATTAAAAATACTTAAGTGCTTCTCTAAACCTCACTAGCATTCCTAGTGTGGCAAATTCCTAAATGCGTGAAAAAATCTGGTCCCCAACAGGCAAAGAACCTCATGTGAGCCTGATTGTACATATCATGTAACAGAAGTTGCTGTATTGTGACATACATTATCAGTCTCCCCATAATTGCACACACGAAGCCCTGCAACTGCTTTCAGCATCCATTTCACACTTGCAGGCTTCCCTTCACACTTGTGCTCCTGGTGGGGATGGCACGCTCAGTCAATTTGCATTTGTGAATGTGGGGTTTCACATGGGCAAACAGGTGCACTCAACACCAATTGTGTTTTGCAAGGGTGATGCCAAATGCTAAGGGGTTTAGCTCTGAAAAAAACCCAACCAACCTCCTACACTTCTTTCCCTTTTCACCTATCCTATGTAGAAATGCAGAGGAAAAATACTTCTCCAGAATGAGCCAACTCCCACAAGTACCAGTGGGCTTGGACCAGCTGCATAAGATGGCAGCTCTGTTCAAGACTGGTTTTTTCCCTCTCTCTTCAATATTGGTTCCCTTTGATTTTTGACATTATTTGCATCATGTAAAAATGATAGTCACTGAATAGCAAAACCAGTATGTACTACACAAAAAGCCTCAGGCTGTTTGAAAGATTCTGTAGCTCAAACACTGACAATATTCTGCCAATGGTCCTTTAGATGCTTGAGTAAAATACAAACACAGGTTAAAATCCTTGAGAAAGCCATAATTATACATTCAGAGACAATTTGTTCCTTTGAAGATTTTATTACCCACACACCTCCACTTAATCCCGGTGTTTTTACAACAGCCAAGTTCACGATACTGCAGCTAAGGTTTTGTCAGCACTTTAATTATTAACTTGTTTTCCTCATGACTACAAAGCATCTTGCTTGTCTGAACGTGCTGCTGAGGCTTCAGCTCTTTTAGTGGTTCCTCAGGTAAACCCCGTGTCTGTCCTTTGTGATCTCCCAGCTCTGCCAGGAACAACCTTAACACCTAAAGACCACTTTGAAACCCCTCCAAACCTGGCGTCGGAGACAACTCATCAAGAATCAACAGAAAAGTCTTTTAGAATGCTCATTACAGCCAAAAATAACCAGCCACTGACCTCATTTCCATAGACGCAAGAAAAATTCTTGCTTTTATATGAAGCATAATATTTTCAGTGGCAATATCCGAAAAAGTTTTGCCCCTAATTTTTGTGCATTTTGTGTTTAGTCATACTTTTCTGCTGTGTGTTTATAAAACATTATTTTAAGAATATATAATTACTAGAAAGACTGGAGGGATTCAGAAGTTCTCCTAGTTAAGGAGGTCAGATTAGCTACTGTATTAATTTAAGTGAAGTGTAATTAATTAGTAGCTGTTCTGATGAAATTTTAAGAGATTTAAGGGTGAAGCTAGGGTTTGACTGTTATTCAAAATGGTCCCTGCACTGCAGCTTGAAGGGGTTTCTAAATCTCAGGAAGGATCTTTGACATCTCACATGAGCAGCACCACAGCACCCAGGCACTCTGAAGAGCGAGAGGAAAGGTGGGAGAAGCAAGAGCTCCTCAAGAGCCCTCCATGAAGTGACACTGCAGAGGCCCACTGGAGCCGTGCTGAGGCAGCTTCCAGATTACAAATTATTTCCTATTTGCATCAAAGTGCCTGAGCTAGTGGGAACTAATTCAAATTTAAATGTGTTTCATTGTTTCTGCTGGAATTATCAGTCATACCTGGGGTTAGACAATGGATTTTACATCTCTTGAATCTTTGCTGGGTTTTGTGTCTGTCTCTTGCAGAGTGATGCAGTTTTTACATTGCTCGGACAGTTCATGGTGGGGGGTCAGATTTAGAAATGTGAATCAGCCCCAAAACACAGGGAAAGTTCTCTCAGAGCTGAAAAGTGTCTGAATGAATGTGTTTCTCTTCAGATGGAGCTGAGGAGTTTTTTTACTTTTGTTTGTTCCTTAATACCTCATTATGCAAAAAACCTCAGCAAGTCAGTATCATCCAGCCCTCCTTTCCACATGATATCAGTTTTGTTAGAAAACAGGGGAAAATATACTGCTGTGGCATTTTAACTTCTTTTTCTTGTCCTCTCTTGTTGGCTAATTATTTCTTTGAGGTTAAATGAGCTAATTATGCCTATATCAGAGCTCTTTGAGAAGCAGGAATCACTTTCTGTTGTTGATAATTAAATGAATTGAGCTTGATTTTTGGTTTGGGATACAGTTTTAGGCATTTTTCTTCCTTGTACACAGTATAAAGTAGTAAAAATAATTGCAAGTGATGTTTTGTTGATGACAGAGTGGAGGTAGCTTTTCAACTGTGGTGTGAAAAGTACTGTAAATTGATTTAATTTAATAAGGGTGAGAGGAAGGAGAAAAGAAGGGGAACTGTACCCCTTCTAGTCACCTCTGAACAGCTATAACAATCTTATAAGAGTTAGAGAATCCATCAAAATTTCACATGATATTTAGGAGGAGAATATTATGAGAATTCCTTTCACAACTGTCATGTGACTATGCTGTAGATTTTTTTTTTCTTTGATTTCCTTCATCAAGTCCTTTGCTTGTTTTTCCCTGTGATACTTGACAGTGGAACTCCAAGGAGCTGCAAGCTTTTATACAGAGGTCAGGCATGCTGCAGACAGCACCTGTTCTTCTTCTCACTCTAGAAATAGTGCCCTCTTTTATCTGAGAGATATTGTCTGCCAGCATAAAAAAGTGTTTCAGTCTTCGTGCTAGTTGTGCTCTGACTGTCTCCTGACCAGAGGATCTCACCTGTATCCAGCTGTACAAATTATATATAGCACAGAAAGGGAGCGGGGTCTACAGCAGGGCTTAAGCTCTAACCTCTAAATTCAGAAAGAGCTGAGAGCTGCAACAAAACATGCAGCTTTCATTCCAAGTGCCTCTCTGAGCTGGGATCCAGTAGCCAAATGCTGAAAGCTTAATTAAACATGTGTGTATAATTCCACTCTCCTAGGCCACTTTAAAACACATCTTTATTTCAACCATCCTTATTGGCATCACTAATGCTGTGGACAGAGGAGGATGAATGTTAATGTGGACGTAATCTCACTGTGCACTGGCCACATCTGGAGAATTCCCTGTCTGTCTGTGAGGGTGGAATCAGAGTCTGCAGACACTGGTGGGATTGTGGATACCAATGGGCTCTGACCCGCCCAGGCGAAATTCAACCTTCGCTGCAGTGGGAAAACAAACTTGGAGCACAACAGGAACAGGTCTGCACTGAATGAAGAGGTTTGGGGAAATAAGAGCTCTGGAGGGAGAAGCAGAGTCTTAGGATAACCTTTTTGGCTGGTGTAAGTAAGGAATAAATACTAGCTGGGATAGAAGGCTCTGGCCTGGCTCTGTGGGTGACCCAGGCACAGCTTTGCTCACTGCTCCTTTGCCACACCTGAACACCCCCCACATCTGAAGCAGCCCAGCGCAGAGACCCTGATTCATTGGCTTTGTCTTTTTGATATTTGTGTCCTCTTGCAAGAGTTATTTAACTATTTCCAAGCCTGGTTTAAACTATTAAATCTCTCCTCTCCTCATTTCAACCCCAAATCTGAATATACAGAATCACATACCTGACATATATGGTTGGTATTACCTGACTGGGAGCGCTTACGCTTCAAGGATCGCAAGTGGAAGTCTCCAGCAATAAACCTCTGGCACTTTGGGAACCCAGCTTTTGTACAAATTGACTTTCTTTCTTTCCTCCAACTGTCAAAAAAACTGAGACAAAAGAAATTTTTTATTCTTATGCTGCCAAGGAATCGTTAATATCCAGCTTGAATCTTCCAGGTGCTGCAACAATGCAATGTGCCCGTGAACTGGCAGCGATCACTTCAATCGCGGCTGGGTTTTGACTGGATTTTTATCAGGATTTGACTGTCTCCAGCTGTTGTACCATTAGATCCATACTGTGTATCTTTAGCCTGGGTGGGAATATGTTCCTTCTTGACTTCCAAAATCAATAAGATTCTCTTTAACATCTGACACCAACTTTAAAGCAATTAATGCTTCATTTGCAGTTTCTTCTCCTGCATTTACATTTATCAACTGTAGAACTACAGAGAAATGAGCTTCCCTAGATTACAGCTCTGTCAGCCAGGACAGTTTCAAATAACAAAAAAAAAACCTGTGACCCTTTCACTGGGGTGTGCTGTCATGTTGGTCTTTGCTTCTCTCCAGGAAACAACACATGTGGAATATATAAATGTTTATATTGGCAAAGGGTATTAGGAAAATAAGTATTTAAAAAATATGAACTGCAAAAGGGTGCTTTTTATGGAAGAGTTCTTCAAAACCCTCATAGCAAAAGCTTATGGAATATAATGGAAAATAAATATTTCTTTTGTGTGCTCAAATCTAGGTTTGCAGATAGACTCTTTATATAGTTACATTTCCACCTTTATTAAAAAAATCAAACTTATTTGCATGACAAAGATATTTTCCTTCTGCTAAATTATTCTAATGGGACTTGGTAGAGATAAAAGTAAACTGTTAAAATATTCTGCATGGCTAAGTCTGCTATCTGCAGGTAATATTCATTCACTAAGATAACATTTTTAGGGTTTGGAACCTAGCTTCTTGAGGGTAAAAATAAGCCTTTATCTGTCCTTCAGGATTATTAACAGCAAGTGATTTCCACATTAACATCAATAGCAATAATGAAGATGTCCTTTTCAATTCATCCCGGGGAACTTTGAGTGAGAACTGTTATTTGGCTAGGCTTCACTCTTTAATAGAGTCCAAAGATAATTGGGTATTGAAAATTCCATCTAAATCAACCAAATAAATCTTTCGGTTACCAAATTAATAATTTCATTGATGCCATCAGCCTTCAATTTTCACTCCATTAAATTCCTAAATTCATCTGAGAATGGCACAGCAAACAAATTAAAATGAGTTTCTTATAAAAATGAGAATGATAAGATTATGCCTTCTAAAAAAGCAATTTAACTCCAATAAATTATTTTTAAATTATTAAATGAGGCATTTCATTAACTATAAAAGAGGAGCATAAAAGGGCACCAGCCTACAGAAAATAAGACATCTATAGACCTCTATAACCTTGGACAATTATATCTGTAATAATTGGCTCATAAAACTTTATGGCAACTTGTACAATATTCCTTTTTCCTTAAGATAGCATTGTGATCAGCAGGACGATTAGACAGAGAGGAACAGAGCCTTTTTCTCCTCAGGAGCACATGACTAAATGTTTTCAAATAGTCTCTTGTTGCTTTGCTCAACACAGAGCATTAGAGCAGAGTGTTACCTGCTCGGGGTGCAATATTAAATCACACTTAAACTACATCATGCTGCAGTAAGGCAGCTTAGTGTCAAGGAGCAATTCAGGATACAAGAGAAGCAAATTCCATGACTGCTTTCTTTAGAATACGTGCTCGGTACGTTGAAGGTTTGAACCTTTAAATGTCAGGTTTGATACGTTGTCTCCCTTTTCAGTTCTCCTTCCATCAGCTTCATAGAAGGCCAAAATTCTGAGGAACGAGCAAAAACAAAACAGCAAGAGACTGCAGTAACATCTTGATAGCAAAGCAGTGTGAATAACAGACACATTTTATATTTATTCCAAAAGAAGGAATAAACACTACCTCCTGCTCGGGGGGAAATACCATCAGTAATGTACAAAACCTAAAACACGTGGAGCTGAAGAAGTGTTCACACGGGTCCTGGGCCTGGGAGCCTGTCCAGGTGAGACTGAGGTCTGTTAAATGGCGAGCTCAGCCTTGTGGCTGCCTTGGCACAGACAGCTCCTCCTGCCCAGCCAGGCCCAGCTCACTCCCGGTGCCTTGCTTTCCCTGCAGGAATGGGAGCTATGTACCGCAGGCAGGCAAACATTTCACACTTCGCTTGAAAACCCGATGCAGTCAAAGGCAGGCAAGCTTTCCACTGATTCCAGTGAAGTACCATGGCTTAGAGAGGGGAATTGTGAGGAAGCCAGATCGACTCCTTGTTTTCTGGAGATAACAGGCACACAGAGCCACTATAAACCACAACTCCTAATGAAAGCCTTGTGGGCACACATTAAACCCTTCCCAAAGATCCTCCGCTTGCTTCCTCTCACTACAATGAACCAGCCTACCCTCAATCCAGAGATGAACCCCTGCTGATTCCAGTAATTCTTGCTTCTATAAGCTAAATCCTTTTGTGGTTTTCCTTCATTCTCCATTCTACACATTCCAGCTAAATTTAAAATGAAACAGGTACCAAACCAGGCAACATTAAAGAACCAGAGGTGTGAACTCTATCCCACAATGTGAGTTCTGTTTGAATTAATGCACTACAGGGTTTAGATATCCCCGATTTCTTCACCTTTGATTTCCCAGTGATGTCCAGAATAAATAATTGCCTTATTAAAGGACTTCTGAAGCCAATAGAGCAAGGTAAAAAACACTGAAGTCACCAATTCAGCCTTTGATTCTGTCTGACAGAAAATTAAAAATGAATGAGAAAAAAATTAATAATAAATGTATTCATGGCCTTATTGGGATTCATGACTCTCTTGCCAACATTAAATAAGTTCAACCAATTGTTCTCCTTAAAGTGAAATAGCATCAGAATGCCAACTGTTCAAGCACTTTCAGTATTTTCCTTTGGTATAGTAAATTTATAAAAAAACCCCAAATAACATAACACTGCCTCAATTACAAAATTCTTAAAGCTAAGACCCACCACAACTGCCAAATGACAGGGGTCATTTTACTATGTCCAAAGCTGTACAAGTAATTAATAAACCCTTCTCAAATATCAGCTCAAACACATGGGGTTTGACAAAGTCATAGAACTGTGGCAGAACAAAACAAAGTCTGGTCATGGAAGATGGCAGGAAATTGATGGAAACTCATATTGGGATTCTGCCTTCATAGCAGTTACAACAATGCAGAGTTACAGTGCAATGTGGGATCCTTGGGAGTCACAGGAACACTCGGGGTAGAAGGGCTCTAAGGAGGTTTGCAGACCAGCTTCAGGAGGGTCAGCTGACATCAGTTTGCTCTGGCTTTAATTCACTCCGGTCCTGAAAACTCCCAAGGGTAAAGACAAGGCCTTGTGTTGTGACCTTTAATTGTCAAGCAGGTGAAAAGATACCCCTGTGTGTCAGTTCTGAGTTCTTGGTTCTGTTTCTGTGCCCTGTCCATGTCACCACGAGCCCCTCTGAACAGCCTGGTCTCATCACAACCAAGCATCGGAGGGATCTGAAATTCCTTGGAGCCCAGCACCCTCCTACTGACTGTGACCAGCATCAGACCCTCAAACAAGAGTCAGTACAACTATGGCAGATACCCTTCAGCTGGTCCCATCCTGCAGGCAGCTGAAGCTGTTCAGTTCTACTGGCAGTGGATTTTTCACCCCTTCTCTGATCAGTCTCACCACAATTACATAAAATGATCCCCAAACAATGAAAGTCTGGCAGTGAGAAAAATATCCCTTAAATTACCAAAATCTGAGAGGAGAAAGCTTTACCATTTTCAATGCAGATCTGGGAAAATGAAGCAAAATGAGACTGAGGAACTTGTAAAGGATAGCAGACAATGAAAGGTCAGTGGCACCGGGTACAGTTGTGAATGATGTCAGTGTGACATCCATCAGGAAAGCACAAATTCCATTTAGCTCAGGGACTGAAGTAAGAGCTTGTTCACTAAAAGTCATCCTACTGTGGGTCAGTGCAGTGTGAGAGACAGCACTAGAGCAGTCCTTGCCCTGCATGGATGCACAAAACGTCCTCAGCAGAGAGGTGTGGGATGTTGTGTCTGCACTGCTTTGTGTTGCCCAGCTCAGCAGAGAGGCAGCAGGATCCCATGCACCAACCAGCTCTCCTGCAGCTGACTTTTCCAGAGCCTTTCATCCTGGTTTCAGCTGGAATAGAGTTAATTTTCTTCCTAGTGCTGTGTTTTGGATGCAGTATGAGGATAATGTGGATGACACATGAATGTTTTAGTTGCTCACCCTAAATCAAGGACATCTCAGTTTGCCACTGTCAGCCAGTGAGGAGGGGCACAAGATCCAGGAGGGGCACAGCCAGGACAGCTGACCCAAACTGGCCACAGGGATATTCCAGACCACAGAACATCATGCCCAGTATATAAACTGGGGGAGATTGGTGGAGGGGGCTGGTCACTGCTGGGGGACGGGCTGGGCATTGGTTGGTGGGTGATGAGCAATTCCATTGTGCATCACTTGTTTTTAATTGGGTTTCACTCCTCTCTCTCTTTTGCCTTTTAGCATTATTATCATCATCATGTTTTGCTTTATGTCATTTATTAAATTGTTATCTCAACCCGTGGATTTTATCTCCCCCTGATGCTCCCTATGACACCACGACTGTGTGTGAGTGGCTCTGTGGTGCTGAGTTGTGCATTGGGATTAAACCATGACAGAATTTCCAGCTTCAAACCATCTCTGCACGGGGCACTGGAGAGATTATCCAGCAGTTCTTCCCACAGTACTCAAGAGCAAAGCAGTTTTGCTGCCTTAAGGAGGGGATGGCATGCTGCATACCAGAAAAATACTGATTTATAGGGCTGAAATCAGTAAATTTAAATTAAGATCAGTATGTGATGGACAAGAATGTCTAATATAACCAGTCTTTTAATGTCATGCATGTTCCCATGTTTTAATTCATAAATGACATTATCTACTATTATGCTTTCAATGCATTTGTTTGGTTAGCATTGACATTTTAGATCACTGTATTTACTGATTAGATCTAGAGTCAAAAGAAAAGGAATATAAATTAGTTTTTCTAATTGCTGCAAGGCTACATCCACTGCCAGTCTATTTCCAAAGTAATTTCCCTGGAAACCGACTTGCAAAAGACAAGACTAAAACAACTCTAAATCTTTGATTGCAGAAAAAAGAGAAAAAAGGCAAAAAACTCCTGGCAAAGTCTGCATCTGCACAGCTGGTGAGAAAACTGATTGTCCAGACTCCAGCACCAAAGCCTCAGCTCCACATCACAGGGTACCCAGATCAAGTGTTCTATTAATTTACAAGAGCCTGTTATGGCCCCTCTCATTCAGGAAAATCAAGGAATATCTGCCCTGGTGTCAAAGTAAATTATAGTGCCAGAAATAAATGCAATGCTAAATTAGAAGCAAAGAAATAAGGTAAAAAAAATTATCTCTTTTTTAAAAAAACAAATGCTTTCTGCAGCTCAGAGTAACAATAAAGAAATATTTGTATACAAAAAATAAAGGGAACAATCTTTACTGAGAGCAGTAGATTCCTTATCATTATATAAGTGGGTTTTCTGTCTTTTTATTTTGAAAATTGATTTAGTATTTGGCTGTTGAATCAAATTGATTAACAAGATAATTCCAATAACTTCAGTGGCTTATTCACAGGGATAAATTTAAAGCTCATGTAAATAAATCTGTGGATTTCAATTGGTTTTGGATCAGAACTTCTACGTAAATTTGCAAAGTGATACAGAATGTGTCTCATCGGGGCACATTAGCTTAAATATTCTTGTCAAAACCATACCCCATCTCCAATCCATAAAATTAAATTGGAGCTCATAAACTTATAAATATGTTTATTAGTCTTTCAGAGACAGGCACAGACTAGTAAACATTTCAAAGTCTGCATCCCTCTAGCCCCAAGGGTGCCTTCTTTAAAGAAGTCATTGATTTTTGTCATCAAAAAACAAGTATTCAAGTAACAGTCTCAAACAGAAGCTGATGGTAAAGTACCCAGGATTCCCAAAGGTGCCATCTGTAAAAGGATCATTGATTTTGACCTTTTGGGTGGATTTGTCTTTTTTCCTAGTGTTTTATTATGTGCATCAATAACAGGGAAGGCAAAGAAGACAAAATGAGAGAGAGAAAATATAACTTTTTAGAGATGTGTGCTTGGACTTCTGCCAAGAAAATATTTTTGTATTCAATATTCCACTGTTACCAGCTCCTAATCAAGAACAAAAACAAAACAAAACCTAAACCCAAAATACTCCTGAAAAATGATTGTTTAGACCAATAGCTGGCTAAAAAAATATTCTAATTATTTGTTTTTGTCAAATTCCTTAGGACTTAGCATCGCTCATGTGTGGCTTTAGTAAACATATCCATATCCATTACCCTTTCCCCATATGAAAGTACAGATCTTGATTTAGCGGGGGGGAAGCTGGGATCTGATCCAATTGTCAGCTATTATTAAAAAGAATCTCTAGAAGCAGCAGTAAAATCAGCCCACAGCCCCACAGTCAGGGGACACTGAATTTGCCCTATGCATATTGTGTAAATATTTATTTTTCTGTTAATCCCAATTAGTGTGAATTTAAAATATGGACTTGCCTGGCTCCCCTACATCTCAAACAGGGTTAGGAAAAGCTGATATTCTGTCTGTGCACCAATGGAAATACTGTGTGGTGTCTAGGCTGCAGGAAGAAGGGCAGCAATGTTAAAAAAATAAATCTGCTTATTCTCCAGCACTCCAGATGAACAAAGCAAAGCAGGCACATCATTTCAGTGAAAGTGGGCACAGGCCAGAATATTTGGAAGGTATTTCATATGTAAGATGTTGAAAATAGCAGGTCACATCCAGCAGAGCTGCTTATTTCAGCTCCAGACTGGTAAAATTCTGCACAGAGTGTGACAGGACTGCCTTTATCTTCCCCCAGCAACGCAGCCAGAGAGACAGTGGAGGAAGAAGCAGAGAAAAGTCCTTTTACTGGTGCCAGACAGGGTTTGGCAGGGGCCCAGAGCAGCAGGTAAAGCCATGGCCTCCAGCCCTGGTCGATAATAACAGGGAGCACCTTCAGATGCCAAGCCCTCCCTCTGCATCAGCTGCCCGAGCCCAGTCAAAACACTTCAGGCTGCATTTCTGCTGCCACCTGCACACCACATATTGCCTGTTTTAATGAGCTTCCCACAGAAAGGCCGTGTAACCTTCATTTCCAAGCTTAATCTCAGCCATGTCAATACTCTGCCACAGCTATTCACATGTATCCAGAGCCATAGCGAGCAAAGGTAAAGAGGGAGTGCACTCTCCAAACATGCAGTCATGAAAATAAAATGCGTGTGATTTGCCCCATTAAAGGAGTTGCATCTGTTCCCCCCTCTCCCAGCATATGCTGCATGTGAAAAATGAGAAGTGTGAGCTGCAGCCACAGAGCTCTGTGCTCCAGCTGTGAAGGTTTATACTTGTATCCCTTTTCAGCTCCGACAATGGATTTAACTAAGGGCAATTTTGCACATTAGCAGGAATTCTTCGAAACAAAACAATCCTTTCAGCGAAAATGAAGAGGCTTTGAAAATGATTGCAAAGTGGATTAGGATCACTTATGGTAGATGGCTGTTGACAAGATATTGCTTGTGATTACCATGAGCATACATTGATAGGTGCCAGAAAGGAAGCTCATCACTGAAATGGTAGAGACATTTCAACATATGTTCTAAGAAAACATTTAATGCCAAAGAATTTCTGTCATTTCAACAAGAAACTTTCCCTTGGCCACCTACCAGAGGATGTTCAAAAAAACCCCTGTGCCGAGCTGGGTAGTCAGTCACCCACGGGATTCTAATCCACCTTGGGAAAGAAGCAATTGTAGCCTCATGCTCAGTGTTTGCACACAGCCCCTTCCCTGTGCAACAGATATTCAGTGATAAAACAGTGGTGGTGAATATGCTGAATATTAAACATCTATTGCTTTTACTGTTTCATTCCTTGAAAATGGGTTTTATATTACGAGGTCCTCACCCTCACCTATGAATATTTAGCTAATGCTCATGGGATCTGCAACAAAGGCTGAAAAAAGTTTAATGCAACATTTGTTCCCTCATCATTTACAAATTTTGAAAATTGTTCCTCTAGGAAGACAATTGCTCTACTGTCCTTTTTCACTGCTGTCTGCCTTCCAGTCTAAATGAACACAAAAAATCAACTGTTTCACAAGTCTTAGTCTCTCTGTATATTCAATTGAACATGTATTCTATATAATCGGGTGAGCAGAAAAAAGAACCTGCTTGGATTTACCTGTTTCTACCTCTGCAGGAAAGTGTCCCCGCCACCATTGCACAGATAAAGAAATATAATAAAGCATCTTTTTTTTGGGGATGGGCTTGGTTTCACATTGGCATCTTCAATTCCTTTATCTCCTTTATCCTTTATTTATTTTTAGCACTAGATGATCTGTCTTTGTCAGATAATTCCCACAGCTGCCTTCCAGTGAAGAAGTCAACAGCAGGAAGTCAGGATGTGGAAAAGGATGAAAACAGTCTCAGAGGAGAAGTCTTTATGCAATCCACTGTCCCTCAACACCCTTTTGCAGTCCCACTCCAACTCCAGTGCTCAGCTTTGGCTCTCTCCAAACCACAGGAATAGGCTAAACCCAGGAGCCTCAGAAATCACCCAGATGAAAAAGTTCCCAGGGGAGAATTCTTGCAGCGTAATCCATCCTTTGTGGTAGCTTAGGCTCTAGGGTTAAGTTATCCAGTTGCACTTTGCTCTCTTTCACTTTGGGTCTCTGTTTCTCTTCCTGCCCTCCTCCAGGTTCCTTCCCAGTGAGGTTCCATCAGTCTGGCAGGTTTGTGTGCCAGGCACTGCCACTCCCTGTGCTCACTCTCACACAAGCACTCTTATCACTCTTATCTTCATTTCTGTCTCTATCTAGTTGACCCTCACTCTTTTTCTTGTGGTTTTTTTTCCCCTTTTGTTCCCCACAGAGCCATAGCTGTTTAAAGGGATGATGAGGGCAGGCCAGCAGGTTTTGCTGTCACTCAGCTGTGGAGCACTAACTGATTTTCAATCAGTGCTGCTGAAGAGGCCGAAGGACACGAAGAGATGAGCCAGGCCTGGACAATAAAAGAATCCTGGGGCTTTGTGGAGAGGAACATCCTATACATTGTCCTTACACACTTCTGTCATACACTAGCACGGCCTGCCAGGCTCTGATAACAAAACAACTGCTCCCAGGTTGTGCCAGAGCCCAGAACACAGCAGTGCTTCTGGAAAAGAACAACATGGAAACACTTGGATCAGCGGCAGGGCCTGGGCCCAAGGCTGAATTAGCAGCAGTGCAGAGTGCTCAAACAGCTCTGCACAGCCTCGGGCCCACAACCCATCATTAATTTGCACAAACCCGAGCCACGATGCCAGCAAAGGCGAGCCAGCGGGGTTTGTTTCATCCTGGCACGGCCACTGCTCCATTTGGGATGCTGCTGTTGTGCCTGGCCGCGGGTGGCCAGAACCAGGGGGCACTGCCCATCAGCGGAGTGCCCGTGTGGCAGAGCAGCGTCCCGCCGGTGTTTCTCCCTGTGCTGCTGCAGCCCACACTCGCAGCGGGGCCCGTCGGTGCCCCGGCAGCAGCGCCGGCCCGGCAGCCCCAAGGGAGCTCCCTCCGGAGCCCAGCAGGTGCCAAACGTGTGCCGAGCCGGGCTCAGCTGCCAGCCACTCTCGTGGTGTTGGAGGATTGTCTTGCACACCCAGCACAGCTTGTGGAGCATCTAACTAGGAACACAGAAGGAATAATGCTTCTTTTATCTATTTCAACCTATCATTAATAATAAAATTTGCTTGTCTCCCTTTTAGGGCAGGTTCAATAATATTGCAAATTTAGAGTAAGCTATAACTGGAGCAATTAACTAAATTCAACTTCCTGATGATGATGATAATAATAATAATAATAGTACAGGAATGATATGCAGAAAGTGAATTCAACACATAATTTGGTCTGATGAAAGACTCTGATAAAACAGTGATGGTGTTAATAACAAGCTTATTTGTGAAGGGTGTGTGTTTTGAGATCTCAGGGGACAGCCTGTTATCTCCCTTATTGGTACCCCAGAGATTCAATAACACACTTGCTATCAATACGTGTTTACAATGGCCTACATTTCAGAATTATAGATGAAGGTATTCCACAGTGGACAAAAATATCACACATAACACCACACTTTGGTTTTGACTTATCATTAGTTAGCAAAGAAGTTAGAAAGCAATGCACTTGCTAAATACTTATCCATGTATATCTCCATAGATATATTTATAAATAAATATGTATATGTATATATATATATATATATATATAGATGCAGTGCTAAATTTCATTGACTCTCACGGACAGGCAATTTAATGTTGCTTTTTTTCCATCTGAAGGAAATCAAGACAGAGATGGCAGTACTCTCTAAATAAGCTTTTGCACAATTGACACGTTGTTTAATAACAGGGAATAGTGATTGCAATAATGTTTGAAAATATGCTCTTGTGGATTGTTTTCTGTTTCAGCAGCGACCAGGGATGTACTGTGTGTGGGTAGAGAATAATCAGAAGTATGAGGCAGGTAACTGAGCCTTTCCAGAATAATCAGAGTATGTGGCAGGTAACTGAGAGTGCAGTCAGCTCCAGCAGCAGCACTCCTGTTGGCATGGTCCTGGAAAAATCAATAGGATGCACAATGCCTGTGTCTCTTTAGGAAGTCAAGGGGTGCCATCACATATATGTGCTGTTCAGCTTGCTGCACTTGGAACACAAAAAACCCCACTTTAATCTTCTTTATCTGAAGTTTAAACTAATAATGTGTTTTGACTCTTGGCTGGGAGAGGATAAAAATAAGCATGTACACACTCTGTGGATAATGAAATACTCTCAGACACTCTGGTGGGTCACATCATTGATGTCATAGATTAAGCATTCATTCTCTCAAAATATTTCCAATTGGTACAATTTTAATGGCCACAAGACAATAATATCTTGTTGAATATGCACCTGTAGTGAGTTTAAAATTAAAGAGCCAAGTCTTTGTTCTTTCTTCCAGGCACAGCCTGAACTGTACTGCCTCGTCTTAGCTCTTTCCTAATGAAAAAGCTCCGTCTCCTGTCATTTTAAAAGACGACAATAGAAATGGGAGGCTGGAAAACAAAGGCGGACAAAATGCATTAGCAAGAATGCCTGCAAAACAGTTGTTAAAATGAGAAGCTTTTTCCATAATTGAAGAGTTCTTGGCTGGTGTTTCCACTCGAGGAAATAAAAGAGAGGGCAAGTGCAGAGACAAAGGAAGAAGATCTTCATTATGAGTATTGTCTAGCACATGGTTCCTCTAAACAAGAACTTTCTAAAGGATTGACATTTCCATTAAAAGGGCAGGCAGTTTGCTATGAAATGACATTCAGTTTTAAAGGCTCAGCTAAGAAGCAATTTAGAGCACTAACAACAGTTTCCAATGCCACCTTTTCAGTGCTTGGTTGACTCTTTATGTGATGCCACCATGTCCACATGAACAATAAGGAAATGCCATTAACACCAATAAAACCCCCGAGGAGCATCAGGGTTTGTTATTTACCCTCCCCATCCCCTTTTGCTGCTTAGGAAGTCAGGATGGGTGTGGATGGCATTTAGCCCCACATGAGGCTGCCATGCACTGACAAAGAGGGTTCTGATGGCAGGACTCTGGCCCACTGTGCAGTGAAAAATCATACTGCAAGCAGCAGACAGGAAAATATCCTTCATCTCCCCCTTGCCCTCCAGGACAAATGCACAGGCATGGACTCTAAAGGTACCCAGTCCTTCTAACTTTGTGTTTCCCCGTTCCCATTCCACGTCCACACTCAATGCCACTCTGAATCTGTTAGCACCACTGAGAGTCTTTTAAGGGTTTTCATCATACTTAAAAGGCAGGACAGGGGAGCTCTAAATTAGCTCCCCAATCAACTTTTTAAGTAAGACTTAATAAGCCTACTGACTTTTCAGGAGTCATTTAGTGCCACTTCCCTTCCCTGTCTTGCTGTGACACTCAGCAGCACTTGAGAAGTGACTGTGCTTGCTTAAATGCTGAACTGAAAGCTGATTTAGGTCTCTTCTCCTTCCCACTCTAGCAATTCACACTCACAAGGCTAAAGACAGTGGGGAAAAAAACCCCAACCCAAAAATAAATAAAATGAAGAATTACCTGAAGAGGGAGGAAAAACCCATTTTTCTAAATTTAGGAAAACCCCCAGCTTTTTACCAACTGCACATAGTTCGTCTTTTTCTCACCTAACCTTTGAAACAATGGGATTTCTCAGTATTGTTAAGGAAATAGTAATATAGAACTATAATCTTCCTTTTATATTTACTTTATCTTAAGCCTAATGGGAAAATGGCTGGAGTTCTACAATCCTTTATAAGTTTCTTGAATTATCTTGTGAGCAGCTTGCTGCAGTTCTTTTTATTAACCTCCAGACCTTACTATTTAACCACAAATAGATTTAGGTCATGCATATTGAATTGTTTTGATAACAGTCTAGTGTTTAATAATAAACGCTTCTCCAGAAAATTAAACAGTTCCAAGGCTGTGCTCTACAAATGTGGTTTTGGAAAGAGCACCATATGACAACTCAGATGGGCAAAGAAACCACAGGACATTAGCAGTGCTCTGTGCAGACTCTTTCTGAGTTGAATAATTACTCGGGGATGATTTTGACAGAGAAAACAGAAAATAAAGAAACAATAAAGTATCAAACAGCCAATGCCAAGCAGCTGGCTATTAAAAGGCTACCACCAAGTAAAATGAATACTTGAATTACAAGTTGTTTAGGACCCTGAGAGTCATCCTTTTCTATCTCCAGTAAGCCTTTCTCATAACTTTGATCATCTGATGTCCTTTATGGAACTTTATTGTGTAAAGATGATGTAATATTTATTGTTTACAAATCAGCCCATCTCAGATCTGTTTTTTTCCTTCCTTTCTATTTACCACAACATCTTTTTTTTTTTTTTTTTAATTTATGTATCTATCCACTGAAATATTTATGCAAGCTGGGTCCAGAGGGAAGCAATCTTGTTTTTGCAGATTGTAGTTGGTGCTTTGAGACAACTCTGCAGAGTAAGTAAACACAGAATGAGAGAATTGGTTTTGTGCGTGCTTTCCTCGGGCACACGCTCCCCGCTCGCTGGAATATTTGGAATTTGGTATTACAGAGGGGCTCTGAAGCAGCGCTGCTGAAACCAACAGGAGTGAAACATTTGAAACGTGCTGGAGATTTTTCCAGATCTTTCTGGTTTTGTTCTTTATCAAAGTTGATAGAAGCACGATTTTTCTCAAATGTAATAAATGGATGAGGTTATCTGCTGCATTGATCTGAAGGTCAACCACTTCCTTTGATATGCTATTCACAGTACTTGATTAAAAATGTGCCGTGTTTGAATGTAAGAAGGAAAAAGGACTTGCAAAGATTAAAGCTTAAAGATGGGTTCTTGCACAGTAAACACAGGCGGAAACCCCAGTATGTTCATGAGGAGTGAATTATCTGGAACTGCAATGCTCAACTGGCCTTTTTGCCACAACTTGTCAGTGGGATCTCCTCTTGTTCATGTAAACCAACAGTGCAGCATCTCACCTGAAAAAAAATTGATGGAGCTTTCTGAAGTTATGGATCATCAGCAGCTCACATCTCACCCTCCAGATTCCTCTCTGTCCATCCTAAGGACAGCAGTGACATCACCAGGTCCGGAGCTGGAGCCTGGGGGAGGGTTCCCGGTGTGATCCGCAGCTCCTGAGGGCAGGCAGAGGGACACACCCTGTTCTGCCGCTGGGGAACTGCCCGACAGCTCGTGTGGGTTAAACAGCGACCGTCAGCACACCACTGCCAGCCTGGCCATTTCTTGGAATGGTGAGATGTGTGAAAAAAATGTAGTACGGAGGAAGACATTGTGAAAAACAATGAGGTTGTTGTCCTCTTGCACAGACTTTCAGTAACTAAAATTTGGGCTCTAAATTTGCAAGTATCAATTACAGTTTATGTGTTAACATAAATATCCTTGCTAATATAGACTGCCTTGATTGAAACCCACACTAAACTACATCTATGGATTTTTCTTGACCTTGCAGAAGCTGTAAGCTGCAAATAATAACATCCTCTCTAGCTATTTTAAGCAGCAATATTACTGCTTTTCTTGTTTTGCTTTGTTTTTTAATCTCTTCCTCATCCCTTCTCAAGTATTTTCCTCTTGCTTCTTTCTCAAAACTAACTTCACCCATCAACCATCTCTGCTGCTGGTTATCTTCTTCTGGTTAATCTTCCCACACCCAATTCCACATCTCTGCTTTTGATCCACCAACAGCTTCCCATTTTACCTTCCTATTTTAGTCAAATGTCAGATTACTTCCTTTTCAACAGAAAAGAACCATTCCTTTGCTTTCTTTCTCCACTGCCCTGGGGATTTTTCACTCTCCTTCCCATCAATCACATTATTGTCCATTCACCTTTCTTCTAACATATGTAAAGTGTTATGAAGTTTTGTCATTTGCTCATCCACAGATTTATAAATTATCCAGTACCCCTTTTTCATTCTGACAGCAAAACTACTGGAAAATGCTTCACTTGTTTTCCATCTTAATTCAGTAGTCTCCATCTCTTCTCTCATTTTTATGATGTCCACACAATACCCTTTTAATTCACACAAATGGATGGATATGGCAGGCATTCAAGCAGCCTCCCTGGGAGAATTCTAACTCTCTCATATGGCCAGAAGAACAAAAGCAGGCAGCTGTTGAAAAGGTCATCGGGAAATACAAGCTGCAAAAATAGCCCCATCATTTAACCCATGCTAGGCCTACCTTCCAGCCCCCTCTCTACATGTGTGGCACACCTCATCCACCCACAGTTTTTATCACCTTCATGATATGGACAAGTTTTCCCTGACTGTAACACTCCTATCTTGTGAGAAGTTGCCTGACATTTACACCCTTACTCTCTAATTGCTGGAAGAATTCCCACTGTGTGGCTTTTTCCATTCACTTTTAACATTAATTGCCTGACTATGAAACCACTGACTCACAAAAGCTTTTGTCCCTGTACTCAAATATGCTCCTTATGCTCATGCTTGGCATTGTATTAGGTAGGGGAAAAAAAACCCCAACAGGTTAAGGTCTTTGGAGCACAATCATCTTTTTTTCATATCTGAAGACTTCATCTACAGCTTGGCCCAGCTCGTCAGCTGGTATGAACTTGCTTCACACTTCAATCCACATACTGGGGCTCTTTCCCCAGTTTAGAACTATTATTAATATAAAACCTTCCTCCAAACAACAACAACAAAAAAATAGAGAAAAAAATAAAGTCAACAGTACAGAGAAGCATTAATGAATGTCAGTTTACATGCTACAATATTGTACCTTGCCATATGCTCAAGTAGCTTTCCTTGGAGAATTCCATCTCTCTCACATGGACAGAAGAATGAGAACAACAAACTGTTGAAAAGGTCATCAAGAAATACAAACATCACAGATGGCATAGGTGAAAGCACTGCAAAAAAGCAGAGTACAGAAAGAATGTGTAGGAGGATCTTCCTCTAATTGGCAGGACTGAGCTAGGAAGTGCACTTGTACACTACCTTTATTAATATTAAAATGACTATTGCAGGGGTACCTTACAATGTACTTGCCAACTGGTCGTTTTTCTAACAGAGAGATGAAACAGCTTCTCCTGTCACTGACATTCCATGCTGAATGTTCCTCCTTTTCAGCAGGTTTTAAGGAAAACTGAGTAATAGAGTGATTGCAGGGGGGCACCCTGGTGTCCTGCAGAGGAGTTCTCTATTCACAGAAATCTGCCTTTGAACTTCAGGTGTTCAAGTACACCTCCTGTCCCAAGCAGGAATAAATACATTTCTTGTCTCACTGTGTCCAGAGACCCTCCACTCCCTGCTGTCTTAAAGAAACCCATGAACACTACCAAGAGCTTCACCAGTTTCCTCAGAGACTCTCTGGGATCAGGTGACTTTTCTTATGTAATGCAAGGTCATGGAATCACATTTCATCACAGTCAAAAAGGCATGTGGAGAAAAATATTCACATGCCATGACTAAAGCAAAAGGTGAATACAGACACAGAGTAGGTGGCTCAAATTCCAGCTTGCTAAAGCCAATCATAGAGTGTTTTCTATAAATATTTCTCAAGTGTGTAAAGCAGGTTTTTTTTGTTGTTTTTCCAGAGAGAATTTAGCCTCAGAAAAATAAAAAATAAAACCAGCCTACCAAATCCAAACTCCCCAAAACCCCACAAAACAACTCCAGATAAAACCCAAACAAAACCCCTCTAACAACATAATGCTACAACAGGGCAGGTACATGGTACTATCAAAAATTCAACAGTTCTCTGTGTTCCGAGGCATTGCACTGTTTCCTTGTGCATAGAAGGGATTGTGATAGCTAAGACAGACTCATAAAAAATGAAATGTAGATGTGGAGACTCAGCACAGAGTAATTAAAGAGCAACTTTCCTATTTACCACCAGAGTTAAAAGGTAGAGTGAGAGTATGTAAGAGTATGGACACAGTAGCCACACAACAGCAATCCTGCACCATTTTTTTCCACAAGTCAGACTTGACACAGCAATTCCCTTTCGGTGGTACCCATTGATATTATAACCCCAAAACTGGAGGGATACCAGAACAGGTCCGGCATACTTGTGTTCACTGAAACACAGAAGTTGTTCCAGGAAAAGAACTGAACCAGGAAATGCTGGAAAGTACTGTTCCTAGCAAAGAGCTCAAAACACAGAGGGCTGTGTTATAACCTTGCACACGAAACCAGTGGAAACTCCTCCAGTGGAAAGTGATCCTGGAGATTTCAGAACTTCCCTGTGCAGGACACTACTGTGCAAAGAGAAGGAAACAACATCCTTGGAAGGAAGAATCACAGCATCACCTGAGGACAGACCAAGATCATTCAGGCTGCATCATCCAGAAGGGGATGGCAATGACTCCTCATACTGGGAAAGAGAATTGCTTAGCCCAGAGATATTCGCTATTCGCAGGAACTAATCACAACAAAATTGTGATAATTTAACAACCACTCTTTTAGGAAAGCTGCTCAATGCTAATGGGCTGCTCACCAGGATTGTTTTCTTTAAACTGAAAGCCTAAGAAAGGCATAGGCCGAAAGGAAAGCCATAAATAAGCTTAAAAATCAGCCTGATTATGCAGCAAACTAGAAAACTTAAGATAAAGCTTTCAAGAAAGCATATGTAGTCTAACCTTAAGAACTTGACTGCACAAGGGAACTACTGAGCATAACTTATGGCATGACTGTAACACTCACTGGCACTCCCTCACTAAATTCCTAGGTGGGAAAACAAAGGGTTTTGACTTAGCACAGCCCATGCACTATGTCAAGGCTACTGACAGAGTTCTTCTGTCCTGCTCTTTGCCACAGTCCCCTCTGAAGGACTTGTGAGAAGCAGTGAGGTTTCACAGCCCACGCAGCAGCTCCTGACTGGCTGCAGGCTGGGAAGGCACCAGCTCCTGTGGCAGCAAGTTTGGGAAGCTCTGCAAAGTCACCACTAAGGGGTTGTGCTGTGGAATGGGAACAACTGAGCCGAGCCTGCCACGGGCAGCTGGGCCCAGGCACTCTGGCAGCCCCAACATTTTTGGCTGTGGTTACTACCTGTATTTTGTTATAAGAATGCTTTTAATCCTTTTGCTAAATGGATTAAGTAAAGGGAATTCTAACTGTGAAATCAAAACACCTCTTTAAGTGTTAAAAAAGAGCATCCAGAAGCAAAGCTATTGCAGGATAGTATTATAGGATATAAATTATTTTTAGCTTAAAATATGCAGAATACCAGAGAGAAGAAGAGAGTGTAAAATGCCCATATCAAAAGAGAATGAGAAACCAACTGGAAATAACTTTTCCTAATCAAGCTTGCCATAATATTCATGTGACTATTCAGGACAGTTACTGTAGGTAATGTTTGAGTCATTGCTCTAGAAGGCCAGAGCTGGCAAAAGTAAAAAAAAATACATATTTTTTTAATCTAAAAATGTGGGGTCTCTCTAACTTCAGGCTCCCTGTCTGAACTTCTGGGACTTGAAAGAGAAAGAACATTTTCTCACATTCCCTTTCATTTCTTTCTCCCCTTTTATTATTAATGAGTGGTTTCAGAAATGTGATCACACTTTATGTACTTTCTCCATCTTCACCTTTACACACTTTCACAGAAGCCTTCTATCAGAGCATGGCAATTCATTTAGCACCATCATTAATTGTTTACTGCTTCCCCTGGTTCTGACAGAGAGTTTTTCAAGGGACCACTGCAGTTTCTCATCTGCACCACAACTGGAGAAGAAACCTAGACTATAAATAGGACTGACAATCCTGGGGACCACAGGTCAGGTGGCATCTCACAGCACCAGAACAGTGGGTTGGGCTGGGTTTGGCACAGCTTGTAATGATCCAAGGGCTGGGGCTTCTCCTGTGAGGAAAGGCTGAGAGGCTCGGGGTTGTTCAGCCTGAAGAAGACTCCAGGGAGATTTAACTGTGGCCTTTCAGTGCCTGAAGGGAGCCTGCAAGGAAGCTGGAGAGGGACTTCAGACAAGGGATGGAGAAACAGGACACAGGGAATGGCTTCCCAGTGCCAGAGGGCAGGGCTGGATGGGATCTTGGGAAGGAATTGTTCCCTGGGAGGGTGGGGAGGCCCTGGCACAGGGTGCCCAGAGAAGCTGTGGCTACCCCTGGATCCCTGGCAGTGCCCAAGGCCAGGTTGGCCACTGGGGCTTGGAGCAGCCTGGGACAGTGGAAGGGGTCCCTGCCCATGGCAGGGGGTTGGAAACATGATCTTTATGGTCCCTTCCAATCCAAACCATTCTGTGGGTGTGTTCATTGAACAGGGGGGACAGGGAAAGGGCAGAATAGGACACACAACAACATCGTGGGAGAGGAATTACAAAAAGGAATGGCAGCATGGATAACAACAAGTGCAAACATAAAGTGTTCTTTCCTTTGGAGGTTCAGAGGGAGTTAGGAGGGGAAGACAGGCAAACAAAGCCACAGAACTAACCTTGGGCCAGAGACATTCTCCCAACACAGACAGACAGGTACCTGATCTCTGGGTCAGGTGTAAAGATTCACACTTTGTGTCCCAGCTGCAGGGAACTGTCAAGGAGGGTCCCGAGGTGGTCACTTACAGGGAGGATGTGAGACACAGGTATTTTTGGCTTTAACTGCCACAAAGTTTCTGCTGTGCAGGGTGGTCCTGTGCACATCCAGAGACCTGGCCTTCCTCTCGGGGAGCTGGAATTGCACCTAGAGTTTTATTTTTAATATCAACACAGTCCATTTAAAAAGGGTGGATAGACCCCAGCACAGCTGGCAGGGAAGAAATAGAGGAAGGGAAAGGATCGATGTGAATGTTAATTTTTGTTGGGAAGAAGGTGGCAGTAATGACCAAATTTACACAGGAATGGAAGAGAAGGACAAAGTTTGAAAAATTATATGCTAATTTAAGACCTTTTGTCCCACCTACAATCCTCCAGATTTGCAACTTGTTTGTACTACCTTGTTACCCTGATAATTTAAATGGAAAAAAGCTTATTTTCCTGGTTTATTTAGTCATTAGTCAGAGTGAGCTTTTTCCCTCTGGCTCCAGCATTCAGGCTGATGCAGGAGGATGCCAGCCCTGGCTCTGCTGGCAGCAATACTCAGTGTGCTCCCCTTCCTGAGAAAAAAGCTGCTTCCACCCATTGCTTCCACAGTGCTTTTGACCTTTCACTGGGGCATTGCCAACATGGTCCAGCACTAATTTATACAATACAGTTGCAATTACAGAAACCAAAATTGGATGAAGGCTGAAGATTCTCATTATAAATCTGATTTCCAGCATTTCTAAACACAAAGAGGAGATGTAATGGAAGCTTCCAGGCTCCGACTCAAGTGTTGTTTTTTTCTTGTTGGTTCCTGAAGTGTTGAGAGTTTGAAAAACAATCTGAAAGACAGTCAGGAAACTGCTGTGAAATGCTCAGCTTTGGTGACATGGGTGGGTGACTGGGCAATGGAACCAGGGTGATAGGAGGTTTTAAACATGCACCTAAAATCCTCTGGGAATTTTGAGATGTGTCAAAACCCCCCAAAAAATTCCACATAAACAATTCAGAAGTGAATAAGGAGGTGACAACTGGTTTTGTTTCTTTGATCTGCACAAAGACTAAATAATTAGTTATTATTTTGATATTGGTGTCTAGGTAGAAAATCAAAATTTCTGTAAAATGCGAAATCAAAGTGCCTTAAATTGGAAATGGGAAGTCACAGGGGGTTGTCTCACAAGCCACAAATCTGGTACAAACTGTTGCAGTTTTTTAACAATTTCTAGATCTCTAATCCAACCCCACAAACCTTCTGCCATAGCTGAAGATATCAAAACCAAATTTTTTAAATGACCTTTGATCAACATGCACTTGCACTTTTACTTAATTCCCCTTAATTAATAGTGTGAACAAGCTTATAACCCAGACACTGCAAGGCCCCATTCCAAACGGGAACAGAAAAGAGTCACCAGAGAGGTTAAACAGGCTGATACTGGTGGGATGCTAACAAGATACAAACATGTAAGTGCTCGGGGAAAATTTGTGTCCTTTGCTCTTTCTTAAACTGTTGAAAATGTCATGTATCTTCTATGCTTCTTCAACATCATTCTAGTGACCTTGAAAAGTTTTTAAGCAAAACAGACACCTCCAACCAAGCTACTGGGTGGCTTGTGGTGCAGAAAAGATCTCCACTCTTTACCAGGAAGCAAAAGAAAACTAAAAAACATGGTGTAACAGACAGTCCCCTCGTCTAAAAATGAGGGAAAAGGATGGTTGAGAGCATTAGGAATAGTGAACAGTGAGACAGAGTGGGAAATCTACAGAGAACCTCAAATCAAATACAAAAGAAATCAGAAGGATATCAAGAAATGAAATATTAGCAAGGGAAAACCAAATCATATGGCACTGTAAAATACACCCCAAAAAAATCCCCAGCTAGGGAAGACAGCTGGATTCATCCTCCTGCTCCCTGTGCACCTATGGAAAACAGAACTACAACACCAGAGCAAGGAGAACTGCAGGTTTCTGAGCACTGTGTGAGCTTGGCTCCAGCTCAACCACACAAGGTGCCAGCAGATGGCAAATCAGGGGCAGGGGGCTCTTGGTCTGCTCCCTCTGGATATTTGGCCAGTTAAACATGGATTGCTAAGCCAACACTGTTGGTTTGGGAAGGACAGAGCCTGGCTCAGGTGGTCAGTGTCTCACACCTGCCTTTTTCCACTGTAAACCAGCACGAGGACAAGTGTCAGGCTGGGTTTGGCCACCAAATCCCAACACCCCCTGCCCGGGGTGCTGCTCTATCCTCGTTTCAACAAAGCCTTTAAACAGATTCCTTTGTCCAGTGGATTTTAGAAATATTTACAAAAATTCTTTGGTTTAGGCATCAGACAACAATGGGACTTAATCAGAGTCCTAAAAATAAGTCTGCTTATTTCAGTTTCCGCTGGTTAGAAGCGAGAGGCTGAAATGGGGACTTGTGTGCACAAAAAGTCTTACACAGACATGGCAGGAAGGGTTTAAGCAGCTGTGCTGCACAGAATGGTCAAAACCCCCCAAAACATGAGGGTTGTACTTGCCTGCCCTCTCCTCACATGGAGACAGGGGAAAGGCTTTAGAATGGAGATTATTGCAATAAAATGGCCCTTTTTTCCCTCAAAAGAGAGCCACAGGGGAAGGTTCAGAGCAGGATGGCAGGATGAGGTGGGGAGGAGGGGAAAGTCTCTTTGACATAGAAAAATGTTGTTGCATTTCTCCAACGGACAAATATTAATACTTCATTTCCAGCCATCTGAGAAACAGACACAGCAAAATGTATCCCCAGCAGTAAAAGGCACTGCCCTATTACCCTCCCACTGTACACATTTAAACCAAAGGGCAAATAAATGTTGGCAAACAGAAATGTGATGACTTACAGTATTTTCTTTGCTACAGTAGCTGGGAGGAGAAAAAAATCCCCCAGAAAGATTAAGAAGCAAACATAAAACTGATCTTGAAATTCCTCTTTGTTGATGCCCCAGGGCAGGTACTTTTTCAACATTATACCTATTTTTGAAAAGTACCTGCCTGTTGGGGCACCTGTGCTCCTGAAAGCTCGTCTGTTTACAGACACAGAAACACTGACTCACTCGGCAAAAAAATACAAATTAACCAACACTCCCCTGATTAAAACAAATATTAGACACACAGAAAGTCTTCAGGAAAGCATCTGTTGAAAAACACTCTTTAATTTGCAAAGACCTGAATTTTAAGCCCAGGAATGATTCCTCATTTTGTCAGCTGACTAACCCTCACATTGCAAAACAGGAGGAGAAGAATTAAACTCCCTACATCTGCAAACTAGATTACTGCTTTGCCTTATAGGTTTCTTTTTTCTTTCCCCTCAATAATTTTGGCACTTACCTGCTAAATCTTTTATTTGTGCCAAATGTGCATGCTTGAATGATATTATTTTTAATGGAGATAAGATGTTCTCACTGGCATAATTGTTAATTCTTAGGGAAACTTTCCTAATATTACCTTCCCTCCTGCCTATTACTATTCTAGCCCCTAGCAGGAGGGTATATTTTATTTGAAGTTTACTAATTGTGTTTATTTCAAACACATTTGGTTCTTAGCAAAGCCACTGAGGTCCTGCTTGCACTTTAAATTTGAAGGTTTACTGTAAAATGCCAGGCACATTGAGATGAATCAAACTCATCTAAGCATGAATGAAATGTAGTGAGAAAGTCCCTTCTGGCATCATTTCTGGGATTAGTAATTTGTGAAATTGTGGTGATGCAAGGGAACAGCATGAGAAAGCCATTTCCTTCCCCTTTGTCCAGTCTAAATGCAAATCTGAACTTTCTTGGCAGTTCATTTGCATATTAATGCATGTAGTATTCCACTCCAGAGATCACTTCAGATTTTCTAAATTAAGTTGGGTGGGTGGGCTGAAGGAAAGAGGTCATTTTTGTCACACTAGCACAAATATTCTTAGATACTTTACCAAAAGGGTAGAAAGCAGGCAATTATTTCACTTGCCTTATCTCTATTTCAATTTTCCAACTGGACCACTGAGGAGATGCAGAGGATAAAAAGCAATGGTTGACCAGAAGGAAGGAAATGCTTCATGTCACTGAAGAACAAACATGATGAAATTAAGAAAGGGTAAGAGTGCACACCAGTCTAATTAGCATTTCTTCCTAGTAGCCTGGGAAATGTCAGCCACCAGTTGGTGGCAAAATAAAGATGTAATGTGAGTAATAATGAATTAAATTGTGGTTATTTGCATTGAAATGTTAAGATAATGATCTGAAATTACTATTGTAAATATTCCCCTTGACAGTTGAAAATTGGACTTAAAGCTAATAGTACTTTGGATGAACTTTAAGCCATGAAATCACTTTTAATGCTTTACACTCCTTTTGGCTATGACAGCGAGCTTCAGAAAGTTAATTTACCTCTGTTTTGTTCAAGCTGTTTGGTAATTGATGCATACATCATGGAGGTTTTAATGAACAACTACAGGGACTATTTACCCCTCTCACTAAGTATAACTGAAACACTTGATTACTACTCCTGAACCGAATAAACCAATAGACTCAAGCACAGAAAACACTTTTGGCTGGGGACTGGAGGAGCTCAGACCAGTAAGGATCTGTTTAAATGCAAAGGAAAAGGCAACATTTTCAGAAACTGCTGGAACATTTCAGACTCATCCTGCATTAGCTGCAATTTATGGTTTTGCTGGTAGCATTAGGAGTCGCTTAGGGAGGATTTACGTCTGGATGTCTACAACCAGTACTGTCAGGGTGAGGTTAGCTGGCAAAATGGAAACGCAGCAGATATCTTCAAACATCTGCTGTGCAAATAGCTTTCCAGTAATAGTGCCTTTAAAATGAGGGCTTATTTCCAGACTATAGAGTCTAATTACATTGTAACATTATTTTTTGCCATAAGGCGTGTTTTTATTTAAAGACAGATGATGTAAAAGCTTTAAGATCACACAGAATTATGTCATGCCCACTAAAAGTGCTTTTTCACCATCAAAAGAAGGTCTTTAGCATGACTTTTAAACAGCAATGAGGACTCTTTGTATCTAAACTGAGATCTGCCTGGATCTCTTGGAAGGGGTCTTGTTTTCTGGGAGTACTTGCTGGAGGGATCCAGCACTGGAAGCACTTGAATCCTGTGGTTTTCAGCTGTAACTTACTGGGCTGATGAGATTCAGACTACTATTTTCAGTATATCAACCCCCCAAATCTTGAATGAACAGTTAAAACTGCCTTTTTGAGCTCCCCCACAAATCTGCCCTAGCCTAAGCCCTGTCCCTTCCCAGCTGCCACTATCACAGCTCGTCATGAACCTTTGGGAGATGGGGTCTGTGGGTCCCTGTGTCCCACCCTCCCAAAATAAAAACAGCTGGAGCTTTTCCTGCACTGACTTTGGAGCTAAACTTCCTCCCTTTCTCTATATGCAGCAGCCACTTGGTTGATCATCCTCCCTTAAGATATAAGAAATATATGTTTTATAAATATATATATATATAAAAAAAAGCAAAATAGAGGGAGCTGGACACTGTTAATTTTTTAAATGGATTTGTAAGGAAGGCCCTGCACTCTGACCATGTGCAGCTTCAAGTGTTAAGCTCTTTTTCTGGATCTGTGCAGCTTCTGCAGTGTTCTTAACTAGGTTACCAGAGACCAGATGAAAAATAAACTCTGTTGAGTCCTCTTGCATTTCATACATGCTCTGTTATATTTAGGTATATAACTAAGCAGAAATACTGTCATTGTATTTGTTATGAATTGTCCTACTGCAGAAACAGTTAAGAAACATTTTCTTTTCCAGATCACATTCAGAGTCAAGTGAGTCACTAAATTTCCAGTCTTCCTAATATTTCATGTTTTATTTTCATATTTTAATCCTTCTGTATTCTTTTTTATTTTTTTTTTTTTTCTGGATAGACAAAATATATTCTCAACCTCTACAGAAAACTCTTAATTTAGGCAGCACAAAGGCCTTATCAATGGACAAATATCCCCTACTTTCTATGTCCAGTACTGTGAATCCAGTACTGGATAAAACTGCACAGGCTCCCACAGTTTGAGGGAGTTAAGAAGAAATTCAAGGTACGCTGGAAAAATACTGGAAGGATACAGTGATATTCCCACTAGTGGGAAACAAGTAACTATTCCTGGACACCTCTCTCAAAATTGTGAAAACCTAAAAACAACATGCAACATATAGACCAACATCAGGAAACAAAAAATATGGTATTGGCAATGCAAAAATTTCAAGTCCACTGTAACACATTTGCTGTTGGGTCTTGGTTTCTCCTCAAGGTCCTGCAGGGTGGGTACATTTTCTGTAATGCAAATCTGTTTAAAGAGTGGATGAGTTTGAGACTTCTGTAAGCGATCTGTCTTGGAGTTATTCAGAGATGGAGCCTAAACCAGAGCTGTCTGGGTATCTGGTGACATGAAATGCAGGCAGCTGAACGAGGAACTGGGCTAAGGAAGATTCTGCCTGTGAGACATCTGCCCTGCTGGTCTCCTTCACTTCCAGATCTTTTCATCACCACTTGCTGCTTCTGGACTCATCTCCATCACGCAGAGGCATGGAAAACACGATCCAAGAGGCTGCATATCTGCTTACAGCCCCAATAAGGGGAGTCAAATGCTTCTGTGACAGACTTGCTGAAGATCTCATTTCTGTCAGCTCTGTGCTTATGGTTACCTATTTGATCAGAAAAGCAGAGATGGGAAATGCTATAAATGTGAACACAGGTTTGACCATACTCTCCCTAAAGCTCCTGACTTTCCTATTTTGCCTCTTAACATTAACAGCTTTGGACATTGGATTGCCTTGATTTTTAAGGGAGGGGAAGGAGGGGAGGTATGGGGGAAAAAGAAGGTTTCTTCTTGTTTACAGTGTTACTATTTAAAAAGTTCCAGTTAAGCTTTGAAAAGCACCTTCCTTTCAGGTCAATAAAGTGGCTGCAGGCCAAGTTCCCATCTGTGCTTAACTTGTGTTTGCTGGCTGGAGACAATTTTCTACTAGACCTGTTTAAAAAGAAAGCAGTGTAGTGTGATAACTCTCTGCTAACGTGGGTCTGCATGGAAGTTTGGAAACTCTGAGAGCTCAGAAGTTTCAGTCACACTGATGAAATATACCCTACATTCTAATTGTGCCCACAGACATGAAGTAAGGACATAAAAATCGGGGTACTCAAGTTGCATTGTATTTACTAAATAAATCCCGAAGCATTCCAGATAATGGAGTTCTGAGGTGCCCTAGACTAGACAAAGAAAAACATTTTTCATAAAACTGAACATACTTTCTTCCCCCTTTGCTGCTTCACTCACACTTACATGCTCCAGCTAAATGAATTGATGGCTTCTACTCTCTATCTGTCTTGTCTTTGGGAAGGAATGCCAAATATTTCATCAAAACACCCTGAAAATTCTGACTTTACTATCCCACTAGTCTGGGGCAAGTTCTTGCTGTACAGACACTATTCCAGCAGAGAGACACCTCCATGGAATTAACAAGGTCCTGAGACAGGAGGTGTTTTAATTTACAGACAAAGCTTTAGCTCTCAGGCCTCTTGGCCCCAAAGCATAAAGTCCTGAGACCTGAGCAGTGTAGCTGAGGAAACCTGGAGGCTTCTTTGCTCTGTCCATAAGCAGACAGGTCTAGAGGTGCCAGTGTGAATTTCCCAGCTCCACCTTCATTCCATCAGGCTATTCCAGCAGACATCGTACTCCAGTGGAAAATGAGCACAAGAATTTCACCAATCTCTGCTTGGTGAAGTAGGAATATCATCAAGTCAGATAAAAATTTTGAAAAACAATCCCAAAGGTTTCAGTCTGACACTGAAAAATTCCTCTTCTCTTCTCTTCTCTTTTCTCTTCTCTTCCTCATTATCCCCCTGCTGCCCAAAAACAGCAGCCAAAGTGAATGCTTGATCTTTGCCTGATGCAGAGGTCCTGTCCTTCCTCCCCCGAATGGAACTGCAGCCACTGCAGTTCAGTATTCCCATAGGAGTGGCCCAGCATCTCCGAGAACAGGGAAGAACATCTTCCCTAACAGGTGGTGAAAGTGGAACCACTACAGGGAGAGAATTTGGGGTGACAACACTGCACAGGAGACCTAAAAGCCAGAGAAAGGTGTCACAAGAGAACGCCTCAGCCTGTCTGCAGCAAAACACAGAGCTACAGCAGCAGAAACAAAGCAGAACAAGAGATGACAAGGAGAGCTGATGGGACATTTTGGAAGGCTGAAGACAGGTTGCCTGAAACACTGACCTATTCGATCTATAGGTCAGCCTGCCATATGTAATGAGCTGCTGCAGTGTGTTGTAAAACTGCTGCAAGAAACCACTGCTGGAGCTTTATCTCTTTCCTATTAGGAGAAAAGGTCAGGCACAAGCTCCTTCTGCTGCTCTTGGCTGTTCTGAGCGAAGGCCATGGAAGGAACCCATTATAGACTGAAAGTGAATTGCTCCAGGCTCGTGAGCTCTATTGCCAGTGGGGAGGCACACTGCTAATAAAAATGGTCTGGTAGGAAATAATTTAATTTCTTGGCTGCTCCTACCCTCATTTTCAGATAGAAGTTGATGCTTTAAGAGCTTTAGAATTCAGCTCTGATCAGGAAATGAATTTAGTTGTTTGAAAAGCAGCTGTTTGAAACAGCTTTGTTCCTTCTTTAGTCTCAGTGGAGCTTGAAATCAGCTGCTGATAGAGAGATACAAGTGTACAATCCTCTGATTTTTGGCTGGGGTTTTTTTCTCTTTTATATAAATTCTAATCAAATGTCCTGTCTCGTTAGGAAGCCATTTCATCAGCCTTGCTAGGGCTTGCTGCAGCAGCACTGCCTGTGGCTCTGTCAGCCCAGGTGAGTGCCAGGGAGGCTGGGTTCCACCTGCACTGCTCTGCTGGGTGGCTTTAGGAAACCACTCCCCTCCTTCTCCTGTGCTTTGGGGCCCAGTTCCCTTTTAGGCCATCAGCTCTTTAGGGAAGTGACGGTGTTTATCTGCAATTTCACCTTTTTAATGTAAATTTATGTACAAATAAACACTTCTAACATCAGTACTGTTACACCAGGATATTAATACAATGAAAACATAATTCCTACATTTTGGTTCCCCAAATATTATGTCAAGTGAGGAGGGGGGCAGGGCTTGGATGCTATTGATTCATTAGGATCATTGTAACACCTGGGGATATTCAAACTTCAACTTTTCTTTCACCTTCCCTTAGAAACCTCCTGGCTTCCTTCTACCATATCCTGCCCCATCCTGCTCACACAGCACCTCTGTGATGTCCCCCACCACTGCACCTTCAAGCTGGTCACTAATTTTCTGGATTAAGAATCTGAAAGTAGAATATGCTTGTTAGCTGCCCTTGCTGTGTGTTCATGACTGCTGGAAGCCATGGATTGCCAGTGCAAAGGAATGCCACTGCAATCAGAACTTCGCTTTCAAATCCGGATGGAACTGCATTATTTTTTTGTCTTATCCCATAGCTGAGATTGATAGATTTTAATGAGCCCCCTTATTGATCTTGTACTTTGCACCAACCTAGTTTATTGACCAATTTAATTTTAAAGGGGCTTATGTACTCTATAAGATAAAGGTAAATTAGTACATTCCTTGCACTTCATAAAACCTTCAGAGGCCAAACATTGCCATGAAAAGTGCTTATATTCTTCTGATATTATTACTTTGAATATGAGAGGGTTTAGGGGATGTGTAAAGGTTTTAATGAGCTGCACATAATGGGACCCTCTGCATCATAAAATAAGATTCTGAAAATCAGACCATATTACAAAAAAAGAAAGCTCAAGTGAACATATAAAAATAGTTTATTATATTTTCTTCATGGCACAGTTTAAGTTATTTGCTCCCAATTTTAGTACAAATAGATTTGTAGGACTAAAGCAGATCACTTATGCACTTCAGTATAGGCATCCCACAGCTAACCTATTTTCCCAAAGTGACATAAAAAATCAGCAAAAGGAAATCAAGCAGTTCTATGATATCATGCAGAGGAAGAAGTATTTCTGATATGTTTAACAAAATTAATTAGAATGGGACAAGAAAAAAATTTGCTGCTTAAGAACGGATTCTTAGGTCTTCAAAGTAAATTGTGCTTTTCTTACTTTTCATGCTTAGCATAAGTATTTCCTGTCTTCTTGTTTCCAAAAACATTAATATCTGCATCAACAGTGGGTGGCAGGAAGAGGAAGAATTTAATCTAAGTAATTTCAGACACATCTTTTACTTCATGTCTAACACTCCATTAAGTGTCAGAGCTAATACTTTAAATATAATAGCAAGAAGGTAGTTATTAATCCTGAAAAGTATAGAATTGGGTCATTCTTTACTTTTGTTAAAAACAGAATGTGATTAAAAAAGCTTGTAGGCTTCTCTTAAAAATTGTTTCTTTTCCAGAAAGGTCCAAGTAGATAAAGGAAAAAAGAACAAGAGAAAAAAGATTTAAAAAAGAATTTAAAAGATATTTAAACTCCAAGTTATGAGACTAATGCAAAGCCATTTCATTTCCAACTTTGTCTCAGGCTTTGTTTTTTTATGAAAGGGTGTTTAAGTCCTTTCAGTACCTGACTTTGAATTAGAATTTTGAGATTCCATTTCCAGCCCTGCTATTACTTTGCTCTGCATTCTCAAACACAGTTCCATTTCCATGCCTAACTTTCCTTCCTACTTTACCGATAACGCAAACTCTGCCAGCTCACAGAGCATCTTAGAACAGGAAAAGGTGAGCAGTGGCTTGTGGTGGGTGTGGTGTTGGAAGGGCTGACCTAGAGACACACAGGTACTGCAGAAATAGTTATTTAACCAATAATCAGTTATTTAACCAAATAATGCACAAGTCACCTCTTTTGTGTGATAAATGATGGAAGATAAAGAGTGACAGATCCAGAATTTCAGCCTCAGACAATGACAGACTCTGCAGTCAGACTCCAGCAAGCTGTTGATGGCTCTGTACAATCTCCCAATTCAGAACTGTACCTGTAGGCTCTGTAATAACTGTTTTGGCTGATGTCATTCACATTTTACTTTAGAATACATTGTTACAGAAGAACAAATAAAACACTAAATATTTTAGCACTTCCTTCCCAGCACGTTAAAAAATAAACATTTTTTGCCATTATTGCAGGTGTGCGTTGGCTTTTTGGGATATACAATGTAAGTACACGTGAACTTTGCTATTTACCACATCCTCATGATTGCAGCTTCCAAGCAAAAGGTAAAGTACAAATAGTGCTACAAATAATACTAAGCATCTTTTGATTTCAAACAGCTGCTCAACAATACAACCCAGGTGCTTACTAAGCCTCAGCATCTTATTTTCTTTTCAGGTGATAAGCTCTCAACAGAGGAATTTTTGAGACCTCTGAAAAAAAAAGTTGTAATTTTGAAGATTAAATGTAGAGTACCGTTTATAAAGTAAGCCTTTCCCACACTTCTTCTCTTATACTCTTTCAATAAAAAGTCATAAAGAAAAGATCAACCCCCATCAAGTCTAATACTGCATTTCTACTGTGCTCTTTCATTTATGATTTCAGATCCTTTGAATTTCCCCCATCTCCACTTTTTCGTGTCTTGCTAACCTTCCCTGCACAAGCCATTTCCAGTTTCTGTATCCTAGTTTTCTTCCTAAAGGCTGATCATTTTCCTTTCACTACAGCTGAAACTTGAAGGTATTCAGTGAGGCCCAGAGAGTGGATTTCCAAAAGAGGACAAACACAGAATAACTCTGTCTAGACATACCCTTCTAAAGCCTGATTCCGAGGCTTTGCAGCCCTGATGGACTGCCCCTCTACGAAATTAACCCTAATTTATCTTCCCTGCCTCCACAGCAACCTGTGGCAATGAGCTCCACAATTTCAGTACTGCTGAGCAAATGTGCAGCTGATAAACACAGACTTATTACTCGTGTTAGTGCCATTTCTGTGCTTGTCAGTTTAGGAATGTGTCCTCAAACGCTTATGGGATATGCACATTAGCCTGACTTTATAAAATCTAAGACATGCAAATTGGTCTTTATAACAGTGTAAAACCCATTAAGCCAACAGAGTTTCACATGGACGTATGGTCTGCCCACACAGATTGAATTACAGGTTGAGGGCTATAATTGCAGCAAACAGCACATAATTACTGGAATGGCACTCTCTTTGTTACCTCTGAGCACTGAGAATATTTCCTATACTAAAAAGGTTATTCACAAAGATGGTACAGTTCCCTTGCAAAAAAAAAATAAAGTGAAAAGCTACACGCAAGGCACAGCCTATTTTTAATGCTTCCATTTGTCAGGAAGTGACAGAGGAGTCAAAACTTCAAATTAGTAAAATAAGGTAAAAATGTATATGAAACTTCAGTAGTGCTTGGTAGTTGCATTGTGCAATTGTACTCATCAAAAGCTACCCTGACAGCTTTTTCATTCTAAGTTAAAGGAAAGTATAATGATTTGTTTATATTTGGAAGTTCTAAGAATTCTGTGTACGTATTTCATTTGACTGTATCACAAAAGAATAATTTATTGCAACTACCTAACAAAAAGCTCCCAAACCTGGCTGTTTTAATGCCTCACTCATTTCCTTCAGAATGTCTTTTTTATATTGTCGTAAGATTTCCTGTCTGCAGCCCTGTTGCCACAAAACTTCTCGACTATAACAGACTTCAGCCTCAAAAATGTCAAACGCAGTGGCAAAGGGAGAAGGGCACAGGGTGAGCTGGTCCCAGGGCTGCTCTGCCCCTCCCTCTCGGGGTCACTGCCTCAGCTGAACGCCCACACTGCTGGGGATCCTCTGTGCTATGGCACTGGGGTTCACAGGGAAAAAACCAGCATCCATCCAGTTCTCCCCTTGGTCTCCTCTTCCCCCTGCTTCCCCAACACGAACAAAGCACAGGAGCTGTAAATGCATAAAAAGAGTTGCCTTTTGAAAGCTCATTTTTCTTTAACCTCCACCCATAAGACGTACTTGCCAAGGACTTCTGGGAAAAACAAGAGTTTTAAAGAATGTACCTGTATGTCAGAAAAAGTCTACAGGGCTGATCTAGGAATATATTATTTTAATTCTTTTTTTAATTTAAGGATTACTCTGACTATAAGCCAGGGAAGGAGAGGTTCAGTGTCTTTACACTTGCTATGTTATGACATAAATACAGAATATGATGCATGCCTAATATTAGCTTTGATGGTAAAGGAAAATTCAGAAAACTCTAAAGAGGAAGATTTGGTTTGCTGTGTCAGTTTTAGCAGGCAGGTGAACAGAGCTCTCCCTGCAGCCTCCCCAGAGCCTGGCTGGGGCAGACAGTTCATAAGGGCAGGAAAATATTTTCCTTCCAGACTAAGCTTCTTCTAGAAGAGAGAAGGAAAGATCGACCCTTTGGTAACTGTAAAACAAGAGTTCAAAAGCAGCTTTCCAAAAGAACCTCACTGCTCTTTCCAGATCTGTGTGGCCTCAGTGCCTGTCCCAGCACTGACAGGGACATTGCCACAGCAGATTAAGATACAGAGGGAGCTGATGTGCTGGAGAAATCAGACTGAGATACAGACAAGATGATCATATCAAGCACTGAGGTGCTACATCGAGCTATTGTCTAGTAGACCTACAAGGAGTTTGATTTTAATTTCCACGCTAGATTGTCTGATCCTTTTTGTTTGCTTGCTCTGGTAACCTCAAGGCAAGCTCAAGTGCTTAGTTAAGGAAATGTGCCTTTAAAAAAGCACAGTTTAATCAGCTGTTTTCAGGCAGATCTTTTCCTAAGGAGCAGGAAGAGCAGTTGATGGTGTGACAGGGCTCCAGTGAGGTGAGGACAACTGCACTGAGTCAAAGCCCCCAGCTGAGGCTCTGGCTGTGCACAGGGAGCTGTTGCTGAGTTCCAGGGACACAATCAGGGACTGCCTGTGTGGAGAGGGTGGCTCCTCCTGGCTCCTCGTGCCTGCACACCTGCATTTGCACACTTTGGCACAGGTTTAGCTGGGTCAGAGCAGGGCTTGCCACGATCTCAGAGTGCACAGCCGTGTGTTTCTGACAGAGGCGTCCTGCTGTACGACAAGAAGCTCTGTAACTCACAGTGACTGGCACAGCAACAATTAATCCTGACATGCAAGGTTTTCTCACAGTGTGTGGGCTCTTTTAAAGCATTGGTAGTGATTTGGAGAATACAGAGCCATGAAAAAGAGTGCAGCTGTTTCAGTTGCTTTTTAATGGTTAAAAAAAGACAAACAAATTATATGCCTTAAGTGACAGTCTATGGAGATTAAAGGTAATTTACCTTCCTCAAACCTTAGGTTTTAAAAAATATTAAACAGCAGCTTTGATACCATTCTCTGAAATCAAAGAACAATGGAAGCACCTGGAACCCTGCTGATTAAGAATACTGATCTCCCAGAACAAAAATTAGAGACTGTAATTTGAATCAGGCTGTGGTTTTAATATGCTCACGTGTGGATCTCGTTATCACAGCCCAGGTTCAGCAGTTCTGCAGACCAGCTGAGGGCCTCGGTGGGGCATGGAATGGGAAACACCGGGATAGTGGCAGGCAGGAGAGTGCAGTGCAAACATGTGTCCAACTGATATCACTTGTGTGATTAAAAACATTGCAATATAAAACAATCATTGAGAGTTTACTTTTAATTTACTTTTTAATCAGCTTTATTTTAATCAGAAAATTGTATCTAGCAAAGCTCATTAAATAACATCTATAAAGAAAAAAAACCCCACCCAAACCTTACTACTGTGTTGGTAGTTTTTTTGTAAAGTTTAGAGTTAGTTTATAGCCAGTGAGAAAGTTATAAGCAGGGAAGGCTCATGAAAATTGCCAGCTATGATACAGAGCTGGAGGCAGCTCTGCTGTTGGGTTAAGGCTGTGCACAGCATCAGCTGTGGCTGAGCTGTAAGCAATACCTTGCCAAAGTATACAGCTGATCACTTCCAATCCTGTGACAGTACTCTAAGGAGTCAAGGGAAGGATCCTGCCATGCAAGTTATTTTTCACCATCTGTTTACTGAGTAAATATTTTTACTCCCTCCATTAGTTACCATCTGCAGGATGAGACCAGTCAGCTCCTAACAGTTTATGTCAAAAAGCAAACACTGCAGTAGAGCCAGTTCACCGTCACTAACTTGGCAGTGCTCACAACAGAAGTCATGACAACTGTCCTGTTATAAAGGTACAAATCTACCAGTTCCCAAATCAAACCAGTTAATTGTAAATAGAATTAGAATTCCTCATTCAGCAATCTAGATGTCCAAATTTTAAAAATCAGGTATACCTTTAAGCACAGCTTAGTTTCATATGGGTTTCTATTATATGTGGTTGTAAGAAATTAACAATGTTATTTACATATGTAAATAATAAGTTTAACAATCCAAAAGAAAAAAATCCAATGTGTTACACCACAGAACTGCCAAAAAATACTTGCTTTCCATTAAGATGGCTAAAAAAGTTCAATCAATCAATCAGTCAATCCCCGAGCTGATGTAACCACATGTATTTTAGAAGGTTGATTCAGAAACTGCCCTTGAGAAGGCTAATTAGCTGGACTTATACTTTCAGTGTGGGTTTTCCCAAGATTTCTAAGCTAATCAGGATTTTTTTTTTCACTGATATTAGCTAAAGGCATGCTTACTTATGCCTGAAATATTTTTACAATTTAAATATTGAAATTGTAATATTTTGGTCATAAGAAGATCTACAATTTCGTTCAACCCAAACATATTCTATATTCTGTTTGGTAGGAAATACTGAGTCAGGAATACAAATTTAGCAGTAATACAGCAGCACCAAAAGGAATATTAGAGGACAAGGCATATGATGTCACACTGGCACATTCTGTGAGTGCTAAAGGAGCACACGCCAGGTTGTGCTGCCCATTCTGGAAAGCAGCACTTGAGGGCTCATGACCACTGCCAGCAATTAAAAGATGTCAAATTGAGACACAGAACCTGTTTTTTGCAGCATTCGGGTGAAGAGTCTCAATGATCAGCACTTGTGATGCTTCAGATGAAGACCTATAACCCCTCCTTGCATTTCATGCCCACAAATTAGATTACTGATCCTGGTTCATAAATATTTAGGGAATCTTGTCCCTCTTGTGGATGCACATCTATTTATCTGGTGATGTTTCTGAGGCACACAGGCAGCAGCAAGGCTGTTATCTCATAAAAATACCATCTACCTTTCTGTTTGCCCATGTCATTTCCCAAGAACCTTTTCCTTTTTTTGCTCCCACCTGCTTCTCTGGCAGAGCAGAAAATGGGAGAATACTCAGTGTACATTCAAATTACTACAAAGTTCACATACAAACTGGACAGGTGCAACTAACACAGAGCTGAGACCCACAAGGAGAAATTCACCACTCCAACACTTGGCTCTGGATATTTAACCTCCTCTGTGTGTGTATATATATATACACACATATATGCATATATATATATATAAAACTATGTATATTTGTATTTTAAAAAATTTGTATGTACACACAGTTTTAAAGAATCACTAACAAATCCAAATAGACAACTGATCAATATTGATAGTTAATGCAAATATAGGAATTTTATTTACATTTTGGCCAAAGAATGAAGCGTATACTGACATATATTAAATGACTCCAAGGATCTTTACTACCAGCTGTGTACAAAACAATAAAATTAAACAAAACCCTATAGTTAAATTCTCTAGAAGACTGTAACACTGGCATATTTACCAGAATACTCTCTGGAACGGCTGCACCCATTTTAAAAGCTGAGAGCAAGCAGATTTGCATTTTTTCAAGGACTAAAGGGGTCAAAATACTTCAGTGCTTCTTGGAATCCATAGTCTGCTGTTTGCCACTTCCAGATCCAGCTGTCACAAAACTGCATGAGAAAGGTGACTGTTTTATGCTCTTGACATCTGGATTTACTCTTGTTCAAACGCATTTTAAATAACAAACATGAAGCTTTGCAAGATGTGTCAATGTACAGCAAATATATATTGAAGAACAACATATTGAAATGCAGCTGACCAAAGGGAACAAACACTGAAATGATAAAGGAATCTCTAGACCTCATGGAGGCTCATTAGCCAGACAGTGGAGTGCTGGAAAGTTCTTACATGCTCTGTAGGTCATGGATTGAAAGCTGATTGAATAATGAGGGAAGAGGCAAAACACAGTTAAAAGAAATAAGGAAAATTGGACTTCAGAGGGACTGAGAAATAAATGTTCTTCAGTGGAAGGGAAAAAAGTGGCAGTTTAATGTACAGCAGCAATTAGTTTTGTTCATAATGAAGAAATACATCATATCTGAAATCTGGATCAAAAGATCACTTAGCCACCTCTGTAAGTTCAAGTCTAAGTAAGGCTCACAATTTCATCGGGACTTTTTAACAAAACATAAAATCATCAAAAAACTCCAAACTCAAGAAAACCTGAATAAGAACGTGAAGAGATTTTTGGGGGGTTTGTGCTCCTTTGTTACCTAGCCTTCTTTTTCTTCCATATATTGCTGGAATGTGTGGCTCTAACTTATAGCACTGAATTCATCGACACTCAAGGTCTCCTTGGAGCAGTCATGCACCTTGAACATCATGTCCTTAGAGATGTCAAAACCATGAAAACATATTTTCTTTTCTTATGAACAGTTTCAAAGAAAAAAATTAATCACAAACTGCTGTGTAAAAAAGGAAAACAAAAAGTCTGCTGTCTGCTGTACATGGCCACAGGCACACAAGATGTTTCTTCAGGTAAATTAATTCTGATTGCTAAATTATTACTAAATGGCCAAACCCACTCTTGCTGTATCCTTCCAAATGCATGCACAAGGCTCTGGCCACTGCTGGCATTCTAATTAACATGGTCCATGAACAGAGCAAGGCCAGAAGGAAAACAGACTGTGGTTTAAAAAAAGTGTCTAAATATATACTTCCCCTCCCCCCACCCAGTTAGATGTGTTAACTAGTTTCTCTTTAAGCTCTTCAAACACCCTTTTTATGACCAACTTTTTTCCTAAAAAATGCTCATTAGTTAAGGTTTCTGACAATATCATGTATGTAGAGTTCCCCTCTTTGCAATTTCTTCTACAAGTTCTTCATTTTGTAGGGTAACCAATTTTTAACAGCTTGTATTTTGCCATTACAGAATTCCTAAATTTCAACTTGCCTCATTGGAACACCCTGTCTGAAAATAATAGTTTAACTCACAAATAAATAACTCTTCAATGAGTTTGCAGTGGGGTGGAGGAGTGTTTTATTTTAACTGATTTCTACTTGTAATTGAAACCCTTTCTCCATACTAAATCTACTTTTGAGATAATCGTATTGAGGAGGAATAGAGGAGTGCAATAATGTTGTTCTTCTGGCCTTGAAAGACTATTTAAATCTTTTCTACAACATGATATAGGCCAAATTGAATTGGATAGTATGTAGGGGGATTACCACGTGGCACCCGCACATCATCCCATTAATCACACTCTAACCTTTCAAGCTGTTCAGCACCCTCTCCTCACGCCTTATTGCCAGATTTTTCAGTGAAGCAGAGCGTGAGGAGCCAGATGGAACCTGGTGGTTTCTGCTTTTTCTCTACCCAGTGATTTTATCTCTGCAACTCTTTTTAAGGTTTCAAAGATGGCAATTGCACCTCTTCAAAACTGTATACAGGAAGGTTTGGAAGGTTCATTTTCTGAGGCTTAGGGCCTTGCAACTCTTTGCCCTGAGAGCTGATTTTAGAACCTGATGTTAGATAGCCTCTATGCTTGTTTCTGTTTGGCATAGAGAGAATTTGACAATTTGTTGTTTTATTAAAAATGGCTCTGTTGATTAGGAGAGGAGGGTGGGTGAAGTGAACAGCATCAGAAAGTAGAAATACAGCAGGGAGAGGTGGGCAGAGGAGCTGTGGGATCATCCCTGTGCAGCTTTGGCAATTCACCAACAGCTGTTTTGTGCAAACAAGCAGCCAGGCTCCTTTTTGCAGTGTCCACCCCAGTCTGTGAGGGCTGAGCCCTCCCCCTGCCTCCCTCTCCCTCCCCACGTTACTGAGGAACTCACCTGGGGCAGGTGGGCAGCTGCAGGCTGAGCTCTGGGCTCAGGCCAAGCCAAGCTGCACCCTCCAGTTTAAAATAAAGAGGGAGGAATTTTGGAGTTCATTCCTCTCTTGCATCAGCTGAGCAAGTTTTCAAGATCATGATTTTGGACTCATGGGGAATTTAGGTATTTGAGTCCCATTTACAAGTCTGCATCTTTCTTTGGATCTGTCCCCAAGGCCATGTAGGACAACAGAAGATTCCTCATGTGGATTGTTATTTCTGATCATAACCTCTACTTGGAGAGACCAGAAAGTTAACTGAGCAAAAATTTCCTCATGGAAGAGAAATGGGACTTGTGAAACAAAATGGGCAGCCAGCTCTTTTTAATTTAAACATAACTAAAACTAAAATGCTACGTAGTGCCTGATTAGTAAGAAACAAATTCAACCAGTTATAAGACATGGTGTAAATGCTCTTTCCTTGATTCCCTCAAGCAGCTTTCTCTCAGTGATTAATTGCAATAGCATTCCACATGTAGACAGACTTAAACCCGTGCATAATCTTATGAAAAATTGGGTTCTGAGTTGTGCAGAGGTCAAATTACTGTTCAGACTAATGATTCGTTGCGTATTTGCTCAGCTCCAGTTTATTGTGCCATGGCATCTAATGGCAAGGGCCTAAATTTATATGTGAACAGCAAAAGCAAAGATTTTGAAAAGAAACCTGAAGGAAGTAGCATTTCTAGAGCTGCTGTGCACAGTCCTTTTTTATTTAAATAGAAGGGTCAGTGACCTCCATCATCATCGTGGCTGGGCTCAGTGTTCCACTGTGCAGCGCAATCCCTTGATTGAGAAGAGCTATTAGAAAATTCAGCTGGCTGAGAAATCTGACCTGCTGAACACTCTTAGGTACTTTATAATCAAATAAATGATCACATATATTATCTGCTGACAGCTTATGGCTGTGATTGCAGAACTGCTGGATTTTGTTAATGTGCCTACAGTTCTTTAATGAATTGTTTCTTCACTTTCTGATTTGACTTCTTTAACAAATTTATCTTACTTTAATATTTTTCAGGACTGTAATCAAAGTCAGTACTCCAAATTTCAGTACTGCAAATTGCTCCCACAATGTGTTCCCAGAATTCCCTTCATAAGCACTTTTTTTAGCATTTATAACTCATAAATTGTATTTGGAACTTTTCTGGTTTGGTTTTGGTTTTTGTATATTTTTTTGGGGATTTGTTTATCTTTTTTAAAATTCTGGATTGTCACAGATGAGTTCAGACTTCACCTTTCAATTCATGCAGGGTTTCTCAAATGTATATGAATGTAAATGAGGCAATATTAAAGTACCTTCTTCTGATACCTACATATTGATTGCTTTTCTATCCCTTTATTTGCAACAATATTTCAAAAAGCACATAATTATCAGAACTATGAACCATGAATTTATTTCAAGTTGCTGCCCCCCGTTTTGAATCAGGCAAACTCTATTTAGCCTGACACATAGATTTGCTGTTACCCTGTTTGTGCTCTCACCTTTGCAGCATCAGAGCACACAAAAAAAGTCAAAAGCTTTGAGATCCTTCTTCCCCAAAAAGTGCTGGAATTATGAATGAAGCTGAGCTGTAGCTTTGAGCTTCATTTACCCTTTACCTTTGATGCAAGCAGGACAAGCAAAAAGTCTTGCTTTAAAAGACACACATTTGGCTGCTATAGAGCAAACTGATCAAAGGTATATTAAAAGCTCTATTCTATTCTTGTTAAACATTATGATTTACCACTGGAAGGAGCTAGAGTAATGATGTTGAATCACTGAAGAAACAAGCATAGGGCCAGCAAAATGGTTAAATAATCTGTGAGAAAAGGAAAAAGGGAATCAGTATCTTACCTGAGAGAAAGAAGGAGTCAGTTATTTTCTGAGATGCAGAGAGCTGTCGTTCTGATTTAGAAACTCTTGTGTATGAAAAATGGGTCGTGTGAAAAGCAAGTCTGATAATTTTAAAATGGAAATTATTTTCTTCTGTTAAAAAATAAATTATGTGGGTGGAAACAGAGGGAAGTTAGCAGAAAGAGAGAGCCACTCAGATAAAACAGATTGTCTGTCTCGCTTGGTGAGGCTACAAGGTCACACACAGGGACTGTTACCTTGGTGAGAAAGTGATTCACTTTATTAAAGACATTTTTTAGGTTGTTTGTTTAAAACGCATAATTTTCACTGGTGTGATGGAAATTGGTCAATAACTTGGCAGAAATAGAAAGTTTTTTCCCTTCCCTTCCCTTCCCTTCCCTTCCCTTCCCTTCCCTTCCCTTCCCTTCCCTT
>VZTH01016958.1:190266-205880 GCA_013397815.1 Aleadryas rufinucha
TCCCTTCCCTTCCCTTCCCTTCCCTTCCCTTCCCTTCAAGATAAAGAAGTGGTTTAGACTTCTAGTCCAGGGGAGGGTCAAATGAGGGCATGCAAACAATGGGGGAAGCTGAATGCCCAGCAGGGTGTTTAATCTCTCTATTTCAATGTAAAGTGCAGGAGATAAGAGTTTGGTTTAGCAGACTGGTTTTGATATATAAAATTTTGGATAGCGGGTAGTCTGACTAATGGCTTCAGCACAGAGCATGGATATATTCTTACAAAGCCTTCTCAAGTTCAAGCATTTTCCAAAAAGCAAGTCCTCAGCAAGTGAGAGCAGAAGGCAGAGCTGCCCTGGTGCAGACGTGGGCTGTAGATGGAGCCAAGAGTGCAATAGGGGATATTCCCAGGACACTGTGTGCTTGTTCCAGCAACTTCTAAAATTGCTACCAGAACTCACATTAGCTATGTAATTAATAATTTTATATATGTTTAAGACTGTATGTATGGGATTTTACATTAGGGTCTCAATCAAGGGAGGCTTTTCTCATGAGAACTCAATCACTGACGTTATTCTGACACAACTGTCGCACTAATGACACACCTAAGCTTCGTACCTCTCCTGATGCCGGTTCTCTTCTTGTGTTCCTCCATCATGGCAGGTTTTGGGGCGTTTGTTGTGCTGTTTTGTGTTAATTGTTTTGGTTTGCTTTGTTTGGGGTTTTTCCCCAAAGAATCGATGTTGCTATGACCTGATTTGCAGCTGTGGTTAGAAGAACTGTGTAATGTAGAGAGCCAGAAAGAGCCAAGAGCTGCACGTGCTTAACGAGCTCCTTCGTATTCGCTTGTGTCTGGTGCTAGGATAGCACAGCTCCTGTCTTTTCTGTCTTGCAGCATCCTTAGGCAAAGTCTCTGATGAAGCATCAATCGCTCAGACTGTTTAAAATCCTGCTGGTCTCATTCAAGAACCAGTGATGAGCTACATACCTTTATCCCATCTTAATGTTCATTATTGATGTTGCTGTAAAAGCTGCTTCATGCTGAATGATATGTAGGTGGTGGAAAAAGTTTTATGCTTTGGTGAGGCAAACAGTTATTAAAAGAAGAGAAAAGCCTAGGTGATGCCTTATGATTTAATGGAAACATCTCTCTTTTCTGAGGAATGGTGCAAGGGGTCTCATCCACACTCTACAGCACCAAATCATCTTTGGCTTGACAGGTCTGAAGCAAACCCACTACACAGAACCTGCGAGTCACTCCCTGTTTCCTGCTCTGTGCTGCTGCCTGCTACAGCCTCTGTTGTGCCTTGTGTTCTGTACAGCTCTTTGTGTCCTACAGGGCAGTCACTATTTTCCAGCTCTGGCCTCATCTGCTCACACCCAGCACAGAATGAGCTCCCAAGGACAGCAGGAAGGCAGCCCCGGTGCTTTCTGAGGCTCTGCCCCCACATCAACCTGATACAGCTGACACCAGTGTCCTCTGATTCACTCCCAGTCCCTCTAGCTTGACAGTTGCTCAAGCACACCACTTTGCTGAAACTGCTCTTTAAAATCAAACTATTTGGGAGCTGTGAGTACTACCCTGTCTTTTAAGAAGACATTCTTGCGATGGTTGGGATTACAGTGCTATGGCTCAGGAAAGAAAACTCTCTCACATGTGCTTTGGTGTTTCCTTTATTTATTTGTTTTGTGTTGATCCCTTTTCTATCTCTGTAATTTTACCTTCCCCTGGAAAGCTGCACCCAGCTTATTTCTGACTGGTTTGGGCATGGGGGTGTGGATGGGGTGTTAAATAGGCTGGTTTGTTGGGGTGGGGAGGCCAAATATGTTTCTGTAAGCTTCTTTTCTGGTAATCCTCAGTAACATTAGTCTTTATTTAATGGAACAGAGACCTGAAAGCTTTTACTTGTAACAGTACAATAAAGAACACCTAAAAACTGTTGATTCAAAAACGTATCCATTTTGGATTATGGGATTCATCAAATGACCTGCTGACAGCACTGTACTGCCAACAATGTTGACCTCATTGCCTCGTCACAATTTACTCCTTTCTGAGTTGCAGTAGCCAGGTGAAAGCCCTGCTAGCTCTCCTGGAACCAAATCCTGCTCACTGTGTCCAGATAAAGGCTACAGAAACACAAAATCCTGTAGGAAGCTTCTCTGGGATACTGAGCTTCCTCAAGGACCATTAATAAGGATGTAGGAAAAGCACATTATTCTTTGTCTGAAATGAAAAAAACAAACAAAAAGCCATTTTAGCTAGCCCCAAGCTCAAGGTTTTAAATATTGTGGAAAAAAAAATATTAATCAGGTTGAAATTATATGCAAAATTCGGGTTTTACTTATAAGTAGTTGTTGGCCAGGATGGCATTTTCCACAAAGAGTCCAGAAACTTAGAATTTATGCAGGCCCATCTATTAATGAATAAAAAATGCACCAGAGTTTTTTTTATATGATAATACCATTTGATGCAGAAGGAGCAATAATTCACCACTGCCTTTTTAGACATTCACTGAAAGCAAAACAAGCAGTCCTTGGTAGACTGCAGCATTTGAGATAATCCTGAACCACAGTCTCAATTCTAAGTGTGAAGGTAAGTATTGGATGCTACTGCTGAAGGTGGAAATTTATACTGGACTTTTGCTCCTGCATTGCTGCTTCACAACTCACACCTGGCTTAACCAGCAAAGAGGTCATGGTGGGAAAGCTGCCTGTGTTTGCATCCTTATTCGCCCCTGGCTGTCCTGTGCAGGGCCAGGGGCTGGGCTCTGGTGATCCCTGCGGGTCCCTTCCAGCTCAGGAGATTTTACCATTCCTTGGTTCCTTGAATACCAAACTTCCTTCTCTCATACAACTATTGATGAAGAGTCATGACTAACAGGCCAGTTCTGCAGATTTAATCTGAAAAACTAGTCTGCAGAGAAGCAGAGTGCATGGGAGGAATTCTAGAAATCTGTGTTTTCATCTTCAAGTATCCAGAAAAAAAGGAGAAAAACCCCCCAGAGATAAAGGAAATGAGTTGTCCACCAAGCCAAGGTGCCATGTGGTTGGCTGACTGTACACTTGGCAAGAGTTAGGAACAGCACATGCCATTTCAACAGTTCTCAAGGCAAAGAGAAACGTTCCACTTTCAGGTACATGTGGGAGAAAAGTGTATGAATAATGAATTTTCTATAATATATTTCCCATGCATTATTGAAAATATTACAAATACTCACATGCTTTTTCCATTACAGCATTGTGATGCACTTAACATATTCTGTTGATCTCATTAGTGTAAAGAAATCATACTGGATATGTTTTACAGCTTACAATTATTTTTTTGAAACTTGAGATGGCACACAAATATTTTAGGAGATGATTCATTGCAATATAAATTCTTTATATCAGCATTCCAGCATTGGGAGGAAGGTTGTTTCTCCAAAGGAATGAAGTTAAAATAAAGAGCATTTGCTAAATCATATTTTCACAAATGCCTAAGTTTATTAGCACAGCTCATTAGTTTTGTGACTCAACTTTTATGGTGCTCTGGAAAGCTCTGTTGGTGTTCAGTAATACATATTACCATGCTAAGGCTCCTCCTCACTGCACAGCTACAAGCTGATGTAAATTCACAAGAAAGTTGCACAAATAAGACACAATTTTACCTCATATCAGCGAGTGACTCATTTCTCACAAGTTCATCCCACTACTTCCCTTAAGAGCCAAATCCCAGTGCTGGTGACATCTGATAGAATCAACTCCACTGTGTTAGTGACAACAGAAATTTTGAGCAGCTTTAGGATTTTGTCTTCTTATTAAAAAAAACCTTCTAAAGAAATATTCTGAAGTGTAAGAAAGAACTAGCAAGTGAATTTTTATTCAGTTACAAATAAAATTGTATCTAACATGAATCAGCATATCAGATATTGGATTAATGCCTGATATAGGGATATTTAGAATAAGGCTAAATCTATAGGTATGTGAATTTAGCAACTACTTGCAGATGAGGTGAGCAGTGCCCTAGAATTGCAAAGGGTTTGGTTACAGGCACCATTCACAAAACTCCTTAGAGTAGAGAAATATTTGTGATACATTCCCCACTGCAGAGTTTTTAAATAATGAGAAGCATATTCACTCCATTATAACTTGCCTTTATGCTGTAGGAGGCATTTGAAAGTTGACAATGTTATGAACCTATTGTGGGAAAATAAGCATGGATGTTGCATCAATGAGGTTTCCTAGAGCCCTGGGATCCCACTCATCTTGGTTTTTTGAAGACACTTGATGTTTTCTATTGAAGCAGTAGGTTCACAAGTGTAGTTTGTGCTGAACAATAAACGAGGAATGCAACAGAAATTCATTATTGGACCCCATTAGATACAACACATTGATTAGTATTATCTTTTTGTCACAAGTCTTATTGCTTGAGAAACCCTTCTTTTATGAAAACAATCATTCTTGCCTTTAATATGTCTAAAAATTCTCTTGACCTTGTGCTTTAGTGACCTGCTGTTATGGTTTTATTGAAAATTGAAATCCCCCACGATCTGTCAGTTCCTCAGTCTGGGTTTTGTGTCCAGGGAGGTCAATGACGGAACCTCCATGCAAAATTAAGAATTAGATTCATAGGTTTCTTTTCTACTCAAGTATTTCAAAACTAAATAAACTTACCACTATAAACAGTGTGGAAAATGAAATTTTAGTTTGCTGGAAAGAACAGAGAGCTTCCTAGACCTGTTTGTTACCACTAATATTTACCTTCTTGAACAAAGAAAGACAGTTATTATTACTTTCATTATGTCCTCTGCATTCAGCCTCCATTGCTCCCTCTGTGCTTCATTTTAAAATGGAGCAAAATAATTGTTTAAATCTAGGAATTCCTGAAATCAGAGAAGTGACAATTGCAGGTCAGACCCCTTGGTCATGTAACCTAAAACTTAACTCAGAGCTAAGCATCAACAAATGTTCTGATTTATGACCCAAAGCAGGAAAATTAATCTTTTTTTCCGTTCTTAACAAACAAATACACTTTTCCTTTATTAGCAAATTAATGTTGATGATTTGTCTATAATGAGAAGTATATTATAGATATCTGTTATTATCAGGCTTCAGCTGTTCGGGTCAGTTTTTATTTAAATCACAATTGCATCATTTTCAATCCTATTCTCTTAATAAAACTCACAAACAAACAAAATCCCAAAACCATCTCACAGTTGTAGTCTGTAAAAGACATTTGGAAAAAAGAAATTGAATATATCTTGTGTTCTTAAATACATCTTGTGTTCTTTTTCTGACCAAGTTTTAAGCAAGTACACTGTGGAGTACTACACAGGTGCAAAGAAAAGTAGTTGTTGTTGTAGAAGCCTGACAAGAGGGTGAAAAGATTTTAAGCAAGATTTTGCACCTTATTCTTCCTATCAAAGGCAATCAAGAGTTGTAGTGGTAGAAAATGCAGGAACAGCGTTGGGGAATTTTGTTTCTCTCTTAGGCATCAAAAAATCTCCTTTAATGGTCGCAATCATCTTCTTATTCTTGAAACCTTAGAGTCAAACCTGCTCATTTCAGTCAGCCATATGTGCTAGCTGTCCTAATTAGTTTTGCTCCAAGAAGGATGCAGTAGATTATTTAGGGATCCACCAGATTACGCAGGGATCAGCCGTGCAGGGCCACAATTAACACCGTGCAGGAGCAGAGAAGGACTGCAGCCCTTCCGTGTTTGCAGTTCCACTGCTGCTCCTCTCCATGTCAGTGTGGGTTGTTGTAAATCTTATCGTGAAAAATGGATGTCCCCTTCAGTAGTTTTTTCTAATTGTAAGAATTTTTTCCTCTCCTGTGAGGAAAGGCCATTGGCTGCCTCTGGACTGCTCTAAGGAGCTGTTTCAGGAGCATTTTCACCACAGATCTGCTTGAATGACAAGATCACTTCATGTAGTGAAAAAAAATTGCTGTTGTTACCAGGCTTATTTAGTCATGGGAAATTTCTCTGGGAATATTTTTTTCTCATTACTGTACACACAATTGGCAAAGTCTGTCTGTGCAAGACTTCCAGCTCAATTTTGAAAACCCAAGAGGTTTGAATAATTCAGATAATCTGCGAATAAACATGCTGGCTTTGTGGCACTTATCTGAGTTGCCAAGCCTTTGGAGGCTTTGTCATCAAATTCTCATTTACCAAAGAGTTAGAAGATTTGTTAATGTTATATAATTTATCACTCCACTGTGCTGGATGGTGCTCTAAGAGCTCAGTTTGCTTTTCACAAAATTGCACTGATTTTAAGCAACAGCAATTTCTAACCTGAATGGCTCTGAGTGAAGAATCAGGCCCTTAGTGTTTCATGTGAATAAAATATCAGTGCTGTGAGTCACAGCAGCAAACTGCTGAGCAGGTCACATCCAAACCTGCAGTTCTGCTGGACTGCTGCTCCTCCTACTCTTTGTTTTAAGACCTCTTTCCACCGCTGGAGCTCAGTGGTCAGAGCCTGCCTGCAAGTTCAAGTGAAGATTTTCGTTGCTTTGCTCATCTGAAAATAAAGGCAGGAGACTGACACAAGTAGAATCACCTTTCTTTTTTTTTTTTTTTTTTTTGGGTCATGTTTGGATAGTCAGTCACACAAATTCTAGAACTCTTTAGGCATGTGATTGTGGGACTAATTTGTGGATACAATTCCCTTATGTGTGCCAGCTGTGTAAGTAAACATTAAAATGCCAGTACAAGACACACAAGTATCTCTATAATCACAGTTTCTGCACTTCTAGAGTATCTGAAAGTGTCTCCAACAAGAGGAAGAAGAACCAAACACATTTAAAACAATTTTACATTAAATTCTGAAAATACTGAAGTTTATTATATATCACAATACCTATTTGAACCAGTCCTCAGTTTCTTACATCCCCAAAATTCTGAAAGCTGGTGGTTTGATTGGTTTAAAATAAAATTTTTGACATAGCCAATGAGCCAGCATAAATCCATTCCCTAATAGCTTTACAGAAAGTACATTATTTTGTGGGGCAGAGTCATTCAGAGCAGAATTATGGTATTTTTAAAAACTGCTTTAGTTGCAACCCCAGTTATCTCATCCAGATCAACTGGATCTGCTCAGTTTTGCTGAGCAGCTTCCAGACAATTTTAAAGACTCTTACTTAAAATCTTCACTAGCACAAAATTCCAGTCAAGGCTGTACTGATGACTAGAGGCCAGCCCTGCTCAGGTCCTCTGTTTAAGGAGAGAAAAGGGTAATGCAGAAGCTTTTGAAGATAGGAATCTTTAGGGAATTGGATACAATGGTTTCAAGAATCTGGAGTAGTACTGAGTGTCTGACCAATTGTTTTTACTCAGATCTGCTAATAAAATTACCCCCTCTATCCTGAGGTTTGGAGTTAGCTTTGTCAAAAATACTCAGTCTCCATTCACAAGGAGCTCTAAAAAACTTTGGCTTTTCCTGAACCAAACCTGGGTTTGCTATTCAGGGATACCAAACTACTCCTCTGACCCAGACCTGTGGCTCTTCTTTCATGCTGCTTTCATTGCATGGCAAAAGATATATTTGGAGGAGGGAAATACTCTGCAGAGAAGCAGATATGTGCAGATTTATACACCTGTACTTATATTTTATGCAAGAATGAGTTTCAGTTCTCTTATCACTGCCCTCAAGTGTCTCCGCATGGTGTAGTGAACAATGTGACTAATCTGCATCAGGCCATTCCTTTCCATCAAGGTTTCTTTCAGAGACACCTGGAAAGATTTGAGTCAAGGGAAGGCATAAACTATCCAGGCTATCCAGCTGGACCCCTGGCTCTGTAACTTTTGCTGTAACACTGGCTGACTGCACAAGTGTTCCATGAGCCCCCTGCTCACCCTTTCCCTCCCACACTCTGCATTCAGCCCCAGTACTTTATGAAAAGGTCACATCTTTCTTCCTCCACTTGCCTGTATTTTGCAAGCCCATGCTCCATCTCTCTGTTTGGAACTTCCTTCCTTTTCTTCTCCCTACTTTTGCCTCTCCACCCAGCTGTTAGGAGTTAACCTCAATGCCCTTCACACATTAGCATTTGTTTCATTAACCAGAGTACTTTCCTCTCCTTTGATTCTGTAGGGTGCAAAAGCACAGAACTGAGGGTTAGCTACTAACCTGGTGTGTGGAACAGCACTTCAGCTTGTGAAACTAAAAATGTTAATGCTAGAGTTTATCATGTCTTGCTCCACACATTCTTTGTCTTTCCTTGCTTTGCCTTCATCTTCTCTTTAGCGTTTCTGTGGATGAACACCTTTGATAATATTCCCCTGACCTAGAAGCCTGAACCTCACAAACTTCCTAAACTGAAGCAGACATCTTCCAAGGCAATTTCAGGTTCTCCAAAATGATTCCCTGCATCAGAAACAATCCTTTCTAGCTACCCCTTTTCCCCCAAGGGCTCTGCTTTAATCATACGTGTGCTTCCCCATTATATCAGCATAAATTTCCTTCCCTGAAAGAGTCAACAGCTGGAGGAAGTCTGAGCTGCAGCTCCTGCCCATTCTAAAATATTAGTCCTTTAACTAACTTTGGAAATCTCTGATTCAGGGAGCCAGCACCCTCACTCATACTGGGTTGCTTCCCTAGTCTTGCTATCTTGAGAGTTGAAGCTTAAGTGTATTTGGAATTCCCTAACAAGTGTCTTTTACTGCCAGAATCACGGCAGTAAGTGGAAGTGGAAAAAGGATTTCCAGCCTTACAGGGGTTTAGATTCTCATCTCCTGTTTATCAGTGTGGGTGGTCCTATGCACTGAAAACCAAGAAAGGTTTGATGCTGTGAGATGGATCTGGGCACTTCCACACTCCAGAGCACCAACCCCTGTAAAGTTCAGGCTTTGCTCTGTTTCACCAGATGTGGCTGAGGTTTGTGATTTTCTGTGCTCAGTCTTTGTTCAATACCATTCATGGAAAGTTTCAGGACACAATTTCTGTGAGCAGTGGTGGTAGCAGCAGTGCTGAAATGCAGTCTGAAACAGCACAATGCAGGTTAGGCAGGTCCCACAGCTGGCAGAAACAGACCTTTGCTGTGCCAAATACAAACCAGTATTTTCTCAGGCAGTTGAACATGGGCTAGGACCAACAGCTGTCTGAAACTTAACATGAATCAAGGTTGGGGTGTCATTATTAAGCAGAATGTTATGAACACAATAACAAATCCTGTCCTGAAACTGTAACGCAGATTGATGGATTCTCTTCTTTTTAATTAGCTGGATGTTATTTATATTTCACAGGGAAGATTTAGCAGGTGAAACACAAAAGCTGAACACAATTCCTTAATTTGATCCATTTCTACACGTGCCTTCCTTGAAGTCTCTGGTTTTTGTATCCTTGAGATGTTCATTCAATACTCTCCTCTCTTAAACTCTTTGTCCTGTTTGACTTGTGCCGGGATTATCTTCCTGTTCCCCACCATCACCACACTGCCTCTTGGTTATAAAAAAGAGAAGTAAGTTTTAAATATCTGCCAATCCATTTGTATTTTGTGGTAATGAGTTTGCTCTTTGTCACATGTACAATTTCCTTCACTGACTCCCAGAAAACCATGAGTGGAGTTTCCAGCTAAAAGAGAGTAATTTATTGTGTTTGGTGGATAGGTATCACCCTTTGAGTTTTATTGACATCAGGCTCCCTACAGACTGGAGCTGCTGCTAAAACAGTTAAATATATCTGCATGTTATCCTAGTGAATGAGGGCTTTTCCTGCAAAAAAGCAAACATAGGTTTTGTAAATAATTGTAACTGAGGAATAGGTGCCTTTTTTTCTTATGCTTTTGCAAACAGAAGAAATGAACTTGTATAAAGCAAATTCAGGAGGTTTTTTTGCTCATCCAAACAGAACAGGCATAGCAGAGGAATGAAACACCTCTCAGGAGGTTCCATATAGCTCTCTCCACTTTTGTGCAGAGTGACAGAACCAGGATCATTCACATTATCTATTGAGCTATGGTAGAATGACTCTTTCACACTATTTACACAAGTTATTTGGTTTCCACTCCTACAGGGGCAAATTTTTCGTCTGGTCCAGAACATAATTTGAAATACCATCCCATATTCCTTAAACTGCATCAAAGCTTCCACTGGGTGGCATTTCCAGCCATTTCAGTTTAAAAAGACCTTCTGATCTGACCAGTTTTCATGTGTTTTCTGGAGCAACTACTCACAAACCAGATAAACCCACAATAAAAACATACAGCCCTGCACACATACCTCTCCTCAGAGAAGTTGCAGATGGTTGCAGATTATAGTGTTATAGGAGAAATTAAGAGGAAACAGTTCCTATTCTTTTTTCCAGTTAAATTCTGGGATTTCTCCTGTTGTAGAAAGTGCATGGGGTAACTAGATTGTTTTCCAGCAGCTCCTGAGAAACTCTTTGTTGAGGTTTGTTTTGTTTTTTTTTTTCTACTTTAATCCATTCTTTTTGAACTTTTTCCAAACACTTGTTTATGTTAAGCCCGTTTTTCAAGAAAAAGCAGTTTAAAACTTTTTTTTCAGAAAAAACTTTAAAAAAAAAAATTAATGCATTCCTATACTGTAAAATTTTCAGCATTGAAATGTACTAGCAGAGATAAAAACAACAAAAACATACTGAAATATTTTCACTAAAGGTAGGAATTTCAGGACTGTTTTTTAGTATCAGATCCTTATTTAAACAGCTAAGCAGAAGCAAATCCTTTCTGACAGCCTGCTGCAATTACAGATGCAGTGCAATTGAAGAGCTCCTCTTGTGGAACTCATTTGGAAAGGTGTTGATAGCTCGTGTGACAAGGAGTGCTCCCTCCAACGGGGCTCCAACACAGCTCCAGAGTTATGTTCCCACTGTCAGAGGAGACACTGAAACATGGCCATTAGCTCCATGCCACGATGGGAAATAAATGATGATCCAGGCATGGCCTTGGACATCGAATGAAGTTGCAAAGTGGGGCACTGGAGGCAGGAGTGTGGTTCTTGACTCGCCCATCCCCGCTGCTGCTCTGCCGCCCGTCACTGAAGCAGATTCATGACCATGATGGGAAATTAGTGCTGACTGATGACAGGCAGCCTGCAAATCTCTGCCTCCCTCCCCTCTCTCCACCCATGAAAAACACCGCTGTTCCCATCACTTCAGCCTCCTGTTCATTGACTCCTAAATGCCTCAGTACAATCTTCAAAAAGTTAATCTCCTATAAGTGAGGAGATATCTTTATTTGCAAATTTGGTCCTGTAAAAATTTTAGCTGTGCAACTCCAGAACTTATTTTTCACTGGTGAGTTTAATGTACCTACCCAAAATCAATTCTGTCTCAGAAAAATATTCTAATTACATTTTACTGCCACGACTGACTTTATTGCTTTCACAGATAACATCATTCACACACAGCCTGTACTTAAATGGAAGAATAATGTCTCTTGGAATAATTGTTGTGATATTTATGGTAAAATACAGGTGACCAGTCTGTAATTGAAGGAGATTTTTAAGGCTCATTCTGCATCTTGATCCACCCCAGCCTTTTATGTCTGAGGTAAAAATGGCAAAAATGACATAGTGATGCATCTATTTATCCATCAGTCATGTTCTTTTTCCTTGTACCATGGTGTGTTTTCTGACAGCAGTATAGATGATTTCCAGTATTTTGTCAGCCTCAAATAATAACACAGAACTGCATTTCAAATATAAAAGCCATAATACTTCTTAAACATGACCAAGATCTGGAATAGGTGTGAAGATTGTTCTTCTCTATCAGTTTAGGCTTTACAATCCAGATATTTCTATTCTCAGCATTAAATATTTTTCCTGAGCCTTAAAAGTGATTCTTTAAAATAAAGAACAGAGTTCAAGTGTGCCTAAGAAGCCAGATTAGCATGAAGTACAATGCCTCTCCCCAAAAGAGTGGAGCAGTGCTGGGCAATAAAGGCAGACACAAAAAGCTACATTATTTGTCTGGTTTTCAAACTGGTTCAGTCCTTTGTGTGTCCTTTCTGTTCCTACACAGCAAGCACATGACAGAACCTGACATGCAGAAGCAGGACTGAAGATGTCTGCAGTTGTGCTGAGAGTCCATGTGGTGCCACTCCTGATGTTCCTCAGGAAGTCGAGGGGACACAGCTGTCTTCCACAGCTCTCTGCTTCACCCTGCCAAAATCAGCCCAAAGAGCATCCCAGCCAGCACAGGTGGATCCCACTGAGGTGTCTCCTCAGCTTCCAGGGATTTGCAAGAGATTTGCAAGGTCTGCAGTCTGGGTCCAAAATATCTTTTGTCCCACCATGCAGGATTAATCTGTATCAATTCAATGGCATTAGGGGCTGCCAGGGACAATGGCTAGGGCCACCTAAGCCACTTCCCCTTAGTGGAAACTCTCTGTAGCTTCACAGGCTGCTTCTGAGCTTGCAGAATAATTGCTACACTCAGACAAGTCCATGTCCCTTTCACACAGCTTCATTTTCCCACTTTAGGAACCCTCAGCTGTATCCCTAAGCAGACAGTTCCTTGGAAAACCCATCCTGCCTAACCTGTGTTGTGGATGTAGGCAGAAACGGGGAATCCTTGACATTGTTAAATACTCCAGAATTGGGCTAAACATGACAGAACTGTGCAGCCTGGACAAAGACAGGCTCTCACAAACTGCGGAGGGAGGGTTCAAGGATTGATGCCTGTGGGTAAAATCATCCTTCTATAGAGTGCAGCTTCCCTTCTCATTCGCTGGGATGTGGCAAATGACCCTGTTGACACTTCCAGTCTCTTTCAATACAAATTAGAACATGTTAGCCTAAACTGAAAGCATCTCTTTAAGCCACTTCAACACAATCTGTAAGAATGTGCATGTCTGTGCCCTTTCTTGCTGTTCATGAAGCTTTAACTGTAAATATTACTGATACTGACACATATGTTCTGCAGCTTGTAGGCATCTCCATCCCTCCTCCCCTTTTGGGTTACTGCACTTGAATTCCTTTCATAACTGGTCCTTGCACCTCAGTTATGTGTTTAATGAGGGATATTGATTCCCAGTGATATCTTCCCTTCTTTGCATATCAGTGAAACAGAGGGAAATACCTAACTTTTTCCTCCTTGGATTCTCCCAAAGAGAAAATCCTTGTGGAAAAGGGAAAGTGCTGATGTGTTGCTTCTTTCACATTAGCCATGGCTAATGAACTAATAAATAGGCAAAATAAACCATCCTATGGAAAATATACTTATGAATGTAGATCAGAAATACTTGGATATCCTTCACATGGGGTTATTGAGTTACTGTCAATAGAATAAAAGGGGACTTATATCTACTTCAGCATAGATAGAATCACTTAGCTTGGAAAAGACCCTCAAGACCATTGAGTCCAGCTGTAAACCTGCCACTGCCAAGTCCAGCACTAAGCCATGCCCCTGAGCACCACATCTACAAAATCAGGTACATGACAGGAGAGTGGACAGGGCTGCCAGAGAAAGAGGAGGAAAGGCCACAGCTCTGCCCTGCTCTCCACACTGACCCCCTGCCCCCAAACACCCTGGTAAAGGCTCCTGGGATGAGACAGTGTCCCTCTACCACTGCATTTCTGCCTCTCTAGATAGAGTGCTACTGGTTTAAAAACCCCAAACTAACAGATTTGGTGAGAGGCAGAGAGTGCCCTCCAGGCTCCTGCCAGTGCATTATCAAGTGACTCATCACCCAATACAAAGAAAGAAAATATGAAAGATGCATTTTAAACAACTAATATTTCCTTTACCCACTTTCTTTTATATTTTCCTAGGGGAGAAAGAGGCATAGGAATCCCATCATAGCTCTTTTTATTCCCACTGAAAGACCTCATAACTTGTAATAAGTTGGCTCTTGCATCCCAGGCAGTTTATGGAAAAGGAATTCAGAGCTTTCAGTTTTCCTGTGGAAATATACAGCCTCCCCCTGCTCAAGAACTTGGAGTGTGACCTTGAGGTGTGAATCTGAACCTCCTATGAAGCCCTATATTCCAGAGCCCCTGTGTCTCTGCTTCACTTCTTTCCATCCTGGCCTCTCCCCCTCAGGAACAGGATGAGTACCTGTATTATTCCTGCATGATTTAATGAACTCGTTACAGAAGGGAAATAGAATGGCTCCTGTAGCACTTATGTAAAGAACAATAAGAGGAATAAACATCATAGCAGATGTTGCTTCTCTTCCCAGCAATATTCAGTTCCAAACAATCTTCTTTCACATTAATGAAGAAAAATACAAATGCAGAATCTGGCAGCTGAGAGGAAGAAACAAAGGAGTGCTGAGAGTGAATCAGTTTGTTCTGAAAGGCCATTTCTATGGTTAGTGCCAGGGGGATTTGCACTTCTCAATTTTTGTGTCACAGCTGATCTTCTTTGCTAAAATATATTCATATGCAGTGGGTGTGGCTGAGAGCTACCTGGCTCTGAGCACAAGTTTTTGTCATCTGCCACATAGAAAGTCACACTTAGATTTGCAGAATGAATCATATAACAGCTTCTTGACTAGGAAGGAGATTCAATAGTCACAGAGAAAAACCACAGCTGTCTGGGCTAAAAAAAAATCTTAATGTCTTCTGAATGTTTTCCTCTACTCACTAGCTCTTCTTGTGGTTTTGTTCTATTTTTAATCTTCTTTATGACAAGACAGCATTATTGAATGCTGATGAGACAAAACATAGTTCACTGCCAGGCAATACATTTTTCAGTCATTTTTTGAGAGCTCTCACTATTTGACCTACACTGTTTTGGATACTGTTGCAGGCAGCTTAAGCTGATGGATTACATTCTGCTGCTATTTTGGGGTGTAGGGGGACAAGGTGAGAGAAGATTGGTAGCTGAGAACACCTGACATGATCAGGCTTTTAAACTTTTGCTGTCGAAGTTTTCCTCTGGCAGTAGATCTTATTCTTCAATATGTAGATAACTTCTGTAAAACATCAGGTAAATGTCCTCCACCTAAGGAACTCTCACTGATGAAGCTGCTGTGATTCGAGACCAAAGAGCTTTCCACAGTGGCTGGATCGTTGCAGAGGTGTAACAGGCACCTTCCAGGTTACCTCCAGGAGAATCTGGGCCATGCTTTTACCTGCAGTGTTGTGAGCATAGAAATCCTGTGCAACTAAGCTCCCTCTGCTTGGAACAACATCTATAAGCAGAGTAGCAGCCTGAAAATTAGGTCACTTAGATAGGTCCCTGAATGGATTTAGGTGAGCACAGTAGCCTTAATAGTTAATAAAATTACTGAAGGGTGAATTGAACTACTTGGAGTATCTATACAAACCATTCCTCCTGAGAGGGGTGCCTGAAATAGAACCGAGTGTCTTCCAAAGCCACAAGCCCCATAAAATAACTCTCCTGTTTCTGCATGACTCTGCCCTAAGTCTACATGTTTCAAAGGAGGAATTAAAAAGACTGTGGTGCACAAAGCTTTCCTCAGCAACGTTGCTCATCCCACATGCAATTATTTATTTATGTAGATATGGCTTCCCCAGAATACCTCCCTCAGAACATTTGAGTTATCAGTTCAGCAAATCAATAGAACACATCTGGTAAGTAAAATTTGGATGGTCTCATGCTGTGATAGCTTTTGTAATACTTCCTGCATTCATTATTAATGGTTCATTATGGAATTAATAATTTAAAATTATCTCTGATAATTTTAACAGTCCCCAGTCTGTTATGGTTTTTTTTTTAAATATATA
>VZTH01016958.1:206194-345278 GCA_013397815.1 Aleadryas rufinucha
TTTTTTTTAAATATATATATATATAATTATTATCTTATTTGGGTATAGCTTTGTGTTCTGGGACCAATATCCTTCATATATTTTCAAAGCTTCAGGGACTAATCAAAATACAGTAAAGTTCAGGGAAAATGGATATATAAGTGTTACTTAATATAAAGAAAATCTAAGTTGTGTGTGAATCTCATTTAACTTTTTTTTCTTTCTTTGAAGCCTTCTACTTTTTTCTATATCAGCAACTCACTTCTCATATTCACTTTACAGGTATAAGGGGTCTATTCTGGGACCTGAATAAAGATGAGCTTGAGAATTCTACTGTTTGAATCAAATAATGAATATCCAACAGTTCCTGGAGCTGAAGATAGTGGAAGACCAAGCAGGAAAGGGTTGGATTTTTACTACCAGTATCAGCCTATCGCTGGAAAGATGGAAAGTGCATTCCTAGGTGAGTTCAACCATAAAATCAATGGTACCAGTGACTTTAAAAGAAAATATTTTGTCCATCATATATTAAATCCTTTGAACCCTGAGGTAAAAAAGACAGTTATTGTGTACAAATGTCTATTAGAAGTATCTCAGAACACTTGTTCCAGAACAGTGTTTTGTTCCCAAGTCTCCAGGTAGCAGAGGCCACAAGGAAGGAAGGTTTTTCACTGTGGAATAAACGTACAAGATAGTATAATTTGAGTCAGAAATAGTTTTGCTAATAACCTCAGTGATATCAGGTTTTCATTCCTCTGATTTCTTGTATTTCTTTTATCTACACATTTTCTTCCATGGTAAGAACTTGCAGAGCAAACATGCACATTATAATGACATGTAGAACTGCATTCATATTCCCTAGTGAGAGAAATATTTTTATCAGGAATAACTTATTGTATTTCATGTGCTTTTTATATTTCACATTTTTCAGTTGTGCTGCTTTTTGTACAATTTATATACATTTATATACATTTATCTACCTAAAACTGCATTGTATCAAACAGCAGAAAATATTTATGTTTAAGAATAAGAAAATCTTTAATTGTTACATGAACTAATATTTTAAAGACTGGGTGAGGAATAGAACTGAGTTCCAAAGTTGATGCCAGCTAGAATTAGTAATGGGGGAGAAGAACTGCTAAGAGGAAAAGTATGCAGGATTAGAGGAAAGACAGATCTGGGTAATCACAAAGTTTACCATTTGGGAGGCAGATTTTCTGTCTGCAAAAACAAGAATGCTAATTTTGTTAAAGTCTGTGTGTCAAAGAGCATCCCTGAGAACACTGGAAATAAATTTCATTCCACTTTTGAAGCTCATACTGAGGAGAATTTTACTATTTTAGGCAGTAACATTCCTACTAAAGTAACCAAAGCCTTCTGAGGAAAAAGAAGTCCTCCAGCTTTCTGAGCAGAAACTTTTTGTAGGCAATTGTAGATTGTTCTATAAACTCAGCTTGGCTGAGGATTCTTGTCAGTGATGCTGCTAGAAAACCTCCAGCGAATTTGGAGCAGGAAGTGTCAGTCAATATGAAAGTTTTTTTTAAGTGTCCTCAAGTTTAGAAAATACTTCACATTAGAAGTATCTTGTTTTGGACAACAAAGTTCCCCATCATTTTGTGCACCTGCTCCAGAAGGAAATGGCAAATATTGCAATGGGAGACACTGAAAAGGAAGCAATAATTTTGTGTAAAAGCAGCTTTTATAAAATTCCAAGTGTAAGAGAAACTGTTGCAGTCCTTTAGTATTGACTCCAGCGTTGTACAGGGCATAGGTTACCCTAGAACTAATTGTAGCTTTGAGCCCAACAACTGCTGAGTAATTAGAGCTTTTCTCTTAGATAATGTTTTAATTATTTGTGCTGTCCTTCTTTGAAGTGTGTCTGACCCTTCAATGTCCTTCTGTAGGTACAACGGGCACAATATTCACAGATGGGTTTTTTAATGTGCCAGGACTGAGAAAATATGATCTTTTTCTTCCAGTCTGATGCTCTTGTGGCTGTTCAAGGATCATGTAAATCTAGTCAGCGTGCTCTATTTTGCTACAAACTCACATTCTCACAATCATCAGGATTTCCATGTTCTTAACAGGATCCTTGTTTCCTAGGACAGATGAGTGTCCTCTCCTATAAGAATGACCTATATTCTTTGTCACTGACCTGCTATTTTATGTTTGAAATACTTAATCTTGCATGCTTAACAAAAGATCCAGTGCTTTATTTCAGGGACCTCTCTTCATTGTTTTTATTGCACTAGTCTTTGTATTGGTTATTATCTCTCCAGATATGCAGGTTACCTTAACAGGTATTATCTAAACCTGGGTGTCTGAGTGGCTGGTTAGATCCACGTTGTCTCTGTTGCATGGAAGTATTTATGACATTTTGTATTTTCCAGTTTGTGCCCACATACCATAAGACACAAGATTTTGCCTTCCATTTGATTTAAACACATAAAATCAGGCGAACAGACTGAACGTGGCTGATAATATACCTGTTATTACTCTTCAGCATTGGACAGAAACCCCAAAGTAAGACATCTTTCATGCCACCTCTAAGGAATCACCTGGCTCAGTGAAAAAAACCTCACCTCACTCTGGTTTTCATCAAGTAGTGGATAGTTGCTATAATAACACAACCAGTTTGCTCAGCCTGGATCCATCCTATGCAAGGGATTAGTCCTATCAAACTGTGCTGTTTCATGCATTTTGACAGACAATACCCAGCTAATTTAAACACAATGTTATAGTAAATAAGCACAAAACATTGCCCTGCATTCTTAGTTGAATTTTAAGCTGAGAGACTACTTTATTATCTCTCCATTGGATCTGTCAAGTTACCAGATATATGCATTTTACAGTGATAAATGTATGAGCAGGAGGTTATTTTGACCCTTACCATCTTTTCAGAGACATCAGTTTAACACTAACATGCATAAGGAGTTTTATAGGCCCTACACTGTATATATAGCAATGGGCTTTATATGAGTTTGGTATAAATCATGTTTCTTCTGTCCATTTATGCTGTTTGTAATTAAGGGCCTCATTAATATCATAGCATATGTTGTTTAGGATGCATAATCAGGAGTATTGAAATGTGTTAGAATCCAATTTAAGGCTCAGGGCTTCAAGCCTGAGGAATTTTCACCAACATTTATGGGAGTCACACATATGAAAGCATTCACTGAGTTATGAAATTCGTATTCCTTCCTCAATGCTACCAGTGATTTTTAAGAACTATCTCTAATTTCTATCAAACCTGGCCACAAAGCACTAAACATAATCCCTTAGCACAATGCAATAATTGTAGATAAAGTCTTTCTGAAAACAGCATGCTAATAAATCTTTTAAAGATTGAAAACCTTCCAAATATGTAACTTACAGTGTTATAACCCAGATGGTCCAAACCTTTCCCTCAAAAGAACTTTTAGTGAGTTTGGGGTTGGTTTGCATTTCTAGAGAAATGAAATTAGTCACTGGTTCTTTAGAAACTGGTTGTTCCTTTGGACAGTGCCAATACCTTATGAAAAATGTAACCACATATTTCAGTCAGAGAACAAAATCTACAGTGATTTGACATGGCAGTAAAGATTATCCTGGAAATATTCTGTAGGGGCCTGATTTTCTGAGTGTCTGCCATGAGCTGGACTGTGCTGGCAGAGCTGGAGAAGGCAGTGGGTTTAGCAGTGCTAGCAATGCTCTTGAAACTTTTTCTAAAACTAAATGGGATTGTTTGAATTGATGGTTGGTGCTAAAACTTTACATGGAGAATCACAATTCTCCATAGGGTAAACCCCAGACTTATTTATGGATGGCTGAGTAAGAGCAACCAGTTTCCTCTACGAACCCCTCCCGCTCTGGACCCCCTGGCTCAGCAGAGGTCCAGACCATGCTCCTGGCTCTTTGTTAACTCAAGCTGCTGCCAGAGGAGTGCAGCTGGAAACTGGAACCCTCAGAGGGAGCTAAAAACCAGCATTTGTGGAAGGGACTCATCTTCCAGACACAGACAGATGTGAGAAGGATCACAGTTCTCTCTCTTAAAGAGTTAATGTAATTTGTTTTGTAAGAAACGTGAGAGGCATAGCCTGGGAAGGTGATTCCTCACAGCTCAGGAAGCTTTGTGGATGCGATTTATACAAACATTTAAATTAAGAACAGTGAAGGTCATAAGCATTATATTTGCTTTATATATATGTCATATTTGGTCTCTCAGACTCTGACATCAGATTTTAACCTTGGACTAAATCAAGGTCTGAGCATGGCTAAGAGCTGGTGTAAACTGGAGAAGCCTCAAGGTCTATTTTGTTATTTGCAGATTGCCAAAATTTAGAGGTCCTGTGCTTCCTAGGAGTCATTTACCCCCCAGGGTGCATCTCTGGAGTCAAAGTGGCTGGAGAGGAGCTGAAGAGTAGCCTTTTACATCTTTATTTTATCTGTCCCACACACTGTTAGGTGTATCAGGTTATATTATTTAAAATTATTTGACTTTGACAATGCTGCATTCTGAAAGTATATTTATAGAAATGTTATTAAAGAAGTGAATCTTTCACTGCTCAAAGTATTCTGTGATGCTATTTCCCCCTAACAATATCAGAGTGGAGTGTTGGAACAGACAGCTTTATAATAAGTTAGACTGTAATTGATAATGCAGACTTGCTTGATAGTGAAAAATGAGACTGTCACCAGCCTCATGGAAAATCATTTTGGTAGAACAACCTTGCAACTGAAAGCAAAGAAATAACCCAAACCAGACAACTGGTGTCTATTAAAATTAGTTCACACACTGCTTTCACATTCCATGCTGGTTTAACACTTAGTTCTTGATTGACCATCTCTGATCTCATTTGTCATTATCAAATCACTGGACATACTAATGTTTCTCTGAAAGACCAATAGTCTGAAATAATAAATAAACCAGACACTTCTCAGGACAGAATTCAGCCCATCTTCCTTGTTTTTAATAATACTTTATTTCATACCTGCTCCTATTATTCTTTTTTGTGCATCTCTGCTCACTTGCACTCTGAAGGGTTTTGAATAAATATTTTAGTCTATTTTTATTAATTAATAAAGAATTAATTCAGTGAGAAAAATGTTATAACCACCTTCAAATGTGAGAGTTACTAAAAGTCTAGAGGAGAGACATTACTTGCAGTAATATATATTGGCTTTATACTCTGAGCAATGGTATAAATTAAAAGGAATTACACTGAAGGTGAAGAGATACAACACATGTAGCAAAGTAACCTAAACCAGGAAATGCATTCCAAAATGGCCAAAGTCCCCTGATATGAATGTTTCTGCCATATCCAAAGTAATGCTTTAGTCATCTACATCCATTTTAAGATGGGCCTGAAAAACAAATGAGGAATAAGTGTGCTCCAGAGGAACTTCTGCATTAGTGGGACCCTTCTATGCAGGTTTTCAAATGCACCTGAGAAACAGATGAATAATAAATATGCTCTAGAGAAATGCCTGCATTAGCAGACCTAAGTGGTGAACTAAGCCTCTTTCACCTCTTATTTCTGTGATTCTTTGATAGATCTGTAATTAAGCCGTGGATGCTTAAAGTGCTTTCTGATAATAAGATACAGCACGACCATTAGTAAGCCAGCCTCTCACAGGCTGGAGATTATTTTATGAGGGTAAAAAGAAGAGCCAAGTCCTGAAAAAATTTTCCTCTTTCTCTTTGAGTAAACTTTGCCATTTTTAAGTATGCATCAGTTCAAGAGATGTCCTTCCTTAGAAGGATATCTCATGGATAAAGACTGGAACCTAGTAAAAATTAGCACCACACAGATTACAATTCCATTTTTGTCAGCACTTAAAATTCAGCTTTTCCCCAAAGCAAACAGCAATAGTCAGAATTACAGTCCAAGATCAGAATTTCCTGTGGAACAATGTTTTTAAATATCAACACCTTTGACTAAACACAGTTCTTGTGGAGTTGCCTGACCAGCAGTAGGCCTTGCAAAATCATCTGAGCATTTTCCAAATTCCTGTGAGTTTCAGGGTTGCTCAGCGTTGTTCCCATTCTGTATCCCAGCACAGCCCTGTACCAGCTCCTGAGAGGAAATGAGCTCCACCCCAGCTGAAACCAAGACACTCCTCTAAAGTAGATTGCAATCAGTGAAGCAACACCACCAAAATCAAAGTAAATACACCTGTGTAACATTTTCCTTTATTTCTTTTCCATGCATTCTGTTCAGGCCTGGCATTCTGGTTGTGATGACATCCTGATTTGAGAAAATGTCAACCAACACGTCAGGTTCACCCTGATAAACCTATGTGGTGCATGTTTAATAATTCCCCAATAAGAACTGTTGCTGACATTCAGTGTGCTGCTTCACACACTGACTGAAAACTCATTTAACTTTAAAATGGAGCTAAATACCTAAATATTGACTGCAAAAAAGACAAAGGAGAAACACTCTCTTACTGATTTTACACCAGCTTAATCTGATTTAAAAAGAGTAAATTTTGTAGGATTTAGTCAGTCATGCAGACAAGTATTATTTGCTGCATAAGGAGCTTTGACAGAACGAAGACGTGAACTTTATAAAGCTGCTAAGCACAGAGTGGCAACTTTTCATAGTGTTTTTATTAACAATGAATGATTTTGAAGCACTCATGACCTGGAATAGCATTGTAATCCTACCACAGTCTTTGCTGCAGCGTGCCACCAAAAACAGGCAGATAAAGTCCTGTCTGCCTTTCTGTTCAAATGTGTGATTATTCTTTAACAAAGTTTTTGGCTGGCTTGGCAAAGAATGGGGTGATGGTGAGACAGAGGAGCTGAGCTGATTTTATTTAAGTGCATTTGCTGGGGACTTGTTGCCAACTGAGAATATGAAATACCAAAGCTGGGCTTGGAGCTTGGATATCTGGCTCAGAACAGGCTCTCTTGCTCTGCTGATGGCTCCTACAGCCTTGGAGCAGCTTTCTGGGACAGATTTTTAAAGTGTTTTTTAGAGATACCAGCGGTATTTTAAAATATTGTGTTGGTCACACAAAATTCACTTTTCTACCCCAGTGGTTTTATACAACAAACACCTTCTCATATCCCAAGAGTTCTCAAACTACTATAAAGGGAAAGTGGAAGTGGGAGAGGGAACTCATCGCCTGTTTATTGAAGATGTTCCTCTCTATGAAAAAGCACATCAAGAAATAAAACAGGTGAGGGGGAAAAAAAAGGCAGAGAATGCTCTTTAGCTCAACAGGTTCGGTTTTACCCACTAAAACCCCTCCATTTTCCTGGTCACTGCCACAGAAACCAATTCTGTGTCCTTTGTGTTGAACGACTGTTGAATAACATTTCAAAAATATTGTTATTCCCAAGACAGAAAAGTTGATTTTTGAATGTTTTTGCTGTTTAATAATCTCAATTCAAATTATATATTTGGTTCCTCCTCTGAGAAATTTTTCATTTCAGGTTAAGATAAACTAGGCTACAGGGAGTTATGATCATGGGAGAAGGCAATGCTTTGTCTACATATTGGAGAATATAGCATATTTCTCTCTTCCCAAGCCTCCTTATGGCAGGATGTAAAATTGAAAATTAACAACAAACCATTCATTTGAAATGAGTGGTCCTCCAGGGGCAAAATGTTTATAAATTATACTATAACACAGGGATATTTTGGTTTATTTGCTGCAGTTGTGAAAAGATGCTCTTTACCTGATGGTTACTTAGAAAAATACCTTGCACTGCACTGATGAATTACAGAATTTTTCTCAGATTTAATCACCCCAGATGAGGACTCTCAATTGCCTTCTATTCACAAAATCAATAGTTTATGCCATCCAACACATTTGGAGCTGATGTTTTGCTGCTCAGTCTTTGTAGCATCAAAGACTGGAACTCTTTTATTAGTATTTTTAGCCCACCCCTCCAATTATTTATATAAAAAGCCATTTTTTTTGTCTGCACAGACTCTTCAAGTGCTCTGACTCTTTTGCAGTTGAAAAAAGACTACTTAGCAGCTCTTAAAGCATTTGTGTTCTTCACTTCTCTCAAATAGTCCTTTTAATTTTGCATTTTAAGTATTTAATTATCTCTGGTAGAATTACCACTTCTGTCACAACTTTCACATACTGACAGCTCACATATCTTGGATAGTGCCTGAATGTATCCCTTGCTTTTATATATATATATTTTTTTTTTTTTTCCCCAGGGATGGTTTTTTTTTGGTTTGAAAGAGACAAAACATTCTTTTTAAATTACTTAGTTCCATTTTAACATTCCAATAAACAAATGTTGCTTCCTCTAAGGAAATTCTGACAAGATCTAGGCAGTTTAGACTTCCCCTGGAATATAACAGTGTTTCAGATAGATTAAATCTTGACAAAAAGTTAAATCAAATTATATTCTCTATGCTCAATTTTCTTTGGGGAACCAAAACTCGCTGAAGTGTAAAAGTCTAATTAATTATGCAGTATGCTAATAATTTTTAAATTAAGAACACCTGTGATTTAACTCTAACATGCCATGAATATGTTTGCAATTGACTATGACAAGAAGATTAAGAGAGCTAAAAATAATTTAAAAGAATTCAAGCAATAGGGGTGGACAGAAAATCCCAAGCCTGACTCAGACAAAATGGACATCTCTTACAACACTGAGGGACAGGGAAGCAGCAAACACGTTTTTATGACTGTTTTCCTAGGTACAAGCTCCTAGCTTCTGGACAAACACTCTTTAAAGACATCCTGAGGCAAAAATTGTATCATGATCATCATATCGATGGCAATATTTAAATATATTATTACGTGCCACTTATACAGTCTTTGAACCCATTTAAGTTCTTGCACCTCCTGGCACAGCTTGAATCTTGCATTCTAGAAAAAGGTATTATTTCTTTTTTTAAACCTCCTGCCTTATCAGGTTTTTTTGGTTGTAAGAATTGGTCCTTACTTACCTTCTTTTTTGCAAGTTGTGATCTTTTCCAAGGCTGAGAACCCTGGTTTTCTCAGCCTCTTTCACCAGAGTAGCTGTTCCAAGTGTTCCAACACTATTAATCTTTCCTAGGTCTATTTTATGCTTGTTTGAGATATGGACAGTGCACGTAACAAGGAAGATGTGGATACACCCCGTGTACAGTGGTGCAATGCTGTTCACTTCCCAGGTACCATTCCTTTATCAACCATTCCACCAGCCTCCATGGCTTTCCATGGCTACTCCATGCAGAGCTGCTGTTTATTTGTCACATACCATTCTTAAACTGGCACCAAGAGGCTTCCTTGAGCACCCACATCTCTTATGGAGGTGTTGCCTTTACTTATTCCCTGAGAAATCACTCTGCAATGTGAACTTCCTCTTGGTTTAGTCTTTTATTAAGGTGAGATCTGATCCATAGAAGGACAATGGGGAATGGCTTCCCAGTGCCAGAGGGCAGGGCTGGATGGGATCTTGGGAAGGAATTGTTCCCTGGCAGGGTGGGCAGGCCCTGGCACAGGGTGCCCAGAGAAGCTGTGGCTGCCCCTGGATCCCTGGCAGTGCCCAAGGCCAGGTTGGCCACTGGGGCTTGGAGCAGCCTGGGACAGTGGAAGGTGTCCCTGCCCATGGTGGGGGTGGCACTGGGTGGGTTTTAAGGTCCCTTCAAATCCAAACCATTCTGTGACTCCAGGATTCTTTCTGTGATTTTCCTTCAAGGTCAATCCCTGTTGGTTTGCTCCTCAATAGCAGTGGTTAAATGTTGTGTGCTTTCACTCAAAACCTTCCTGGAGTGAGAAACCCAATGTGAACAGATGCTGCAAGGCATTATTGTGGCCATGGAAGGGCTAGGAACAATCTGTGCCGTGTATAAACATGACGAGACAAAAATAAAACAAGGTTTTCTGTTACTCAAACAGATTTTGAGATACGGATCCAAGCAATGATGTGTAAACCTCCCTGTAGCTGTGTAATACTGAATCTGGCTGGAATGTGGTATCACAGGTTCCCATCTCACACAAAGACGTCCAGAATAAAAGTTCCATCCATAATAGCATTTGATAAAATAGTCACTTCTACTCACCCACAGTAATACATTAGACATTTCCAGAAGATGAAGACTTTTCCTAGGATCTTATCTGGTAACTTTTGTTTGAGAGAGAATATATTGCTGCGTATCAAATTGAACTCTCACATTTACCAGAGATACATAAAAAATAGAAACGTAGGGCATTCTTTACAGTCTGAAATGAATGTGCTGCTAGGGTAGCAAGAGAAAGCCCATAATAAGCTGAAACTCTATTTTTCAATATACTTGTGTCATATCATATAATATTTAACCAGAATCTCAAGAGTGAAGGAGGCTTTAATGTGGACTCATAAATCAGTTTCTTGCACCTCATAAGGAAGCCTTGTAAAAATTGAATTGAGCCACACAGCGGATGGTAACACATTGCACAGGGAAAAAAATCAATTTTGCCTTTTGTTTCCAGTGGTGACATTTTGAGAAGGTTCACAATTTCATATCAGATAGGACAGAGAGGATAAAAATCTGCAGTTGTGTCCCAGATCTCTCAATGGCACAAACTATAAGAGATGCCAATATAGAGCCCTATCTGCATTGCTGATATTCCAGCATGGACAATCAGGCTCTCAGACACAATAATGTTGTATTCTACAGTACAGTTATGGGGAGACTTGTTCCTGGCAGTGAGGGTGCATTCCCTGTGGCTTTAGATACTGGGAACTGCTGATGCCACGTATGGTTTCGTATTTTGGAAATTAAAAGGAGTTAAAAATATGTTTCAGAAGTTTTAAGTGAAATGATATTGTGATAATAACACTACCCACACTGTGTTGTATTTTGCGAATGCTCAGAGATAAAGCTGACATTACCATACACATATCAGAGAAAAAGAGGCCCTGAGATGGGCAGAAACTTCCCCAAACACATCCAGGAGTACAGCAGCAGTCTCCAGTGTCTCAATACATCACTCTGCCAACTCCCATAGCGAGGCAGAGGGTGTCTGAGCTGATGCACGGATAATGGACCCAATTCCAAAAAGTACTGGCTGACTCTGAAGGGAACTGAGCCATGCTTTCATCCCTTTCTCACAGAATTAAGCATCATCTCCATTTAGTAGAGGCCCAATTAAAAATATTTTTAAAAAACGCCGAAACTTAAAATAAGGAATCCATATGCTAAGTAAAGAGGAAGGGTGCAGATAGATATTTTAAATATTGGTATTTATGAGAATCATATTCTTATAAAAGTAATGTTACTATGCTTGGTTTTCTGTGTATTATATTTTTTTTTTAGTATTATTTTGGCTTGTATCTGGTGAGAACATCCTGCTTATGCATCAGGGTTCAGGCCCCACTCCCACTTCATCTGCCTCCCAATGGAGCCCTGCATACAAAAGAGCTCCGAGATACCAGCAGTAAATCACTCTGTTTCACAGGCACTTCTGCATCCAGCACCTTGAGATTTCTTCTTTATATGAAGAAGATACTGCTATAAATTCTGCTGCAAGAAAAGACATGAAGATGGACAGAAATGCAATGAAAAACTCATTCTGAACTACTGGAGAGCTAAACTTTAAAGTAATACAGATCAAAAACTAACTGCAGGAGCCTGCTTTTGATTTACCAAACACTATGACTTGCTGCACAGCAAGCAATTAAGAATGATAATGGAGAGAAATTAGTTCAATGTAACAGTATTTACAGTGGAGATTTTGGGGTATTTGTCCTGCAGTTTTGGAACGTGGGCATCTTTCTCACACCACGGAGTTCAAACCATCATGCAGTCAATTTCTTTAACAATGCAATTTACAAACATATCTTTTCTTAAAGCTAATGTTAAAAATAGTTCAGGAGGATGACATCCGTATTAAAAAAATTAAACAACCAAAACAGAGAGGAAATGTTTCTACACTTCTGAAAGCTAGATAAACTCTGCTTCTTTCTTCTTAAAAGTAAGAAAACAAGGAGAAAGCTATCTGAAAACCAAGTAAATCCAATATGAACCTAGAAGGAAAGAGTTCTGAAAATTTAAGAATTAAAGAAACATTTTCCACAAAAGAAAAATTAAGATCCTATGACTTGGAATGCACTAAATAACTCTGAACTTCTTGAAACTTCCTCAGTGTAAAATGGTGTTCATGTAGCAAAGCAAATCCTAGTTGAAATAGCAGTACCCAAGCAGTGTCTAACAGCTAATGTATGGCAAAGTCTTTTCCAGACAGAAAGATGGGACTAGCTCCAGGATTATTTAATCAAGAGCTGACTAACAGCACCTTTCACACAGGATGGAAAATGTATGTTAGACAGGGACCTCATTGGTACCAAAATTAGAGNAAACTTTAAAGTAATACAGATCAAAAACTAACTGCAGGAGCCTGCTTTTGATTTACCAAACACTATGACTTGCTGCACAGCAAGCAATTAAGAATGATAATGGAGAGAAATTAGTTCAATGTAACAGTATTTACAGTGGAGATTTTGGGGTATTTGTCCTGCAGTTTTGGAACGTGGGCATCTTTCTCACACCACGGAGTTCAAACCATCATGCAGTCAATTTCTTTAACAATGCAATTTACAAACATATCTTTTCTTAAAGCTAATGTTAAAAATAGTTCAGGAGGATGACATCCGTATTAAAAAAATTAAACAACCAAAACAGAGAGGAAATGTTTCTACACTTCTGAAAGCTAGATAAACTCTGCTTCTTTCTTCTTAAAAGTAAGAAAACAAGGAGAAAGCTATCTGAAAACCAAGTAAATCCAATATGAACCTAGAAGGAAAGAGTTCTGAAAATTTAAGAATTAAAGAAACATTTTCCACAAAAGAAAAATTAAGATCCTATGACTTGGAATGCACTAAATAACTCTGAACTTCTTGAAACTTCCTCAGTGTAAAATGGTGTTCATGTAGCAAAGCAAATCCTAGTTGAAATAGCAGTACCCAAGCAGTGTCTAACAGCTAATGTATGGCAAAGTCTTTTCCAGACAGAAAGATGGGACTAGCTCCAGGATTATTTAATCAAGAGCTGACTAACAGCACCTTTCACACAGGATGGAAAATGTATGTTAGACAGGGACCTCATTGGTACCAAAATTAGAGCTTGTTAAGGTCAATGGAGTAGTTTCAGAGCAATTCAGCACTTCATAGCAGCTACCAGAGATGTGCTCTCTGAAGTCACAAATTTAAAACCTAATGGGACAAGATTCTAATTTACCAGAGTTGTCATTCCTAACTACTATACCTGGAGCTATTTTATACTTCATTAGTTTTTTCCTAATTTATGAATAATCTAATAAATCAGAATATCCTGGTTTAGGTTTCTTGTGGGCCCTATGGAAAACCCTGATCCGTTCCTTCATGCCCAAGCTTTACTTTGACTGGTTTATTCAGCATTATCCACATCAAAACTCTCTCAGAATGAAGTGATTTGCTGCCCTGAATGTTAATGTTGTATATTCTTGAAGCAGAAAATCCGCATTTAGTTGAGCAGTATCAATATGTAGGTACTGGAGCAGAAGGTAGAAGCAGCATGTGCACCCATGGAGAATAGAGAGCTTTTGCAAACAGTGTCACAGTTTTTTGAAAAATACATCTGTTTTGCTCAATTGACACTCCATGATACTGCAATTATGAGCCATATGTGAGTGTGGTAATTTGGGAAGATAAATTAACATTTTAAAATCGAGACTTGGTGATGTTTATATCATTGTGCAGCAGCTTCCACAAAGCTGAAAGGGGGTTCCCTCACTTTTAGGACAGGATCTGTCCTAACTGGTGCTGGATACATAGAAGGATGTGTCTGGGGGCTGTGCTGGAGAACAAATCCCCCCAGAGGGTCTGGCAGTACAGAGCCAGAGTCCATGGCACGGCCTCTGCTGCTGGTGGAGCTGTGGATCAGGCACTCTCAGGATTTTTTTAGACTTTAAGACACAGTCTTGGCCCCAGGGATGTTTATGTCAAGATTATCTTATTTGTTCCCCTCAGGGCACCTGCAGTCAACTCATGTTGGACCTGACAAATGAAGTAAGAAACATTTCAAGTAAATGGCATTATATTAGGTGGATATTAGTCATTTCATAATTATTAAATCTGGATTGGGGACTGGGGAGATCTGACTTCTCTAATAAAGTGGTGGAGTAATCCAAAAGTAGGCTGCCATCAAAGTTGCAATTTGAAAGCAAAATGGAGGGAAGGAAATACATTAATTATATGTTGTAGGCAAAAAGCTCAAATTTGGAACACTAACATTTGGCAGGTAATTGGGAGTTTGTGCACATGTGGACAGATATTCCAAATTAAACTTCTGAACTTTCAAGTAGTCTTCTCCTTGCTAACTGCACCCAACTTGGACTGCCTGCAAATTTTAATGACAATTAGACTAAACAAAAATGACGTGTCCCAAATCTTCCAGAGACATGACACGGAACTGTCAAACAAGAGGCTGAGCACACATTGCACTTCTGCACATGGACTGTGGAAATTGGGAAGATCAGGTTCTGGGAAGAAGAGTTGGTGCAGAAAGAAGGATTTGTGAAGAGAAGTGGTCTTGGAAATAAGTTCAAGATCTCAGCTGAGGAAGGATCCTGGAGTTCGGGGATGGGTGTGGAGGGAAATGCCAGGGGGTGGCCAGAGACATGGGCCTTAAAACCTGAGACAACTCTGACTCTGGGGAGCTACACAGCACTGGTGGACAGGACTTTCTGCCCAGCCCTCCGTGGAATATGCATCCATCCATAAAAGATGTGATTGGTTTGAAGAGGGAGATGCAAAGGGTTAGAATTCCTTCTAATTGCCTTTTAAATTTGTGTCTAAATTTATGTCTGCTAGCATCACAGGTGGAAAAGATCTGCCAGTGTGTCTCAGCATAGGCAGAAAGGTTCCTACAATCCATAAAAGCTGAGATATTTGAGTTGAGGCAGGTACTACATTATCCATCCTCTGTTGCAGTTTTATGACTCATTCCTTGCTTCAAATTTTGGAGTTGGAACCATGGTCACAATATGTCCGTTTCAAGATAAATGGAAAACATAACATTCATCATGGGTGGAGGATTTAAACGCAAATTTGTTGAGAAGACTTGTTCCTTTTCAGCCATGAAATGTGATGTGTTAGAGCACTGTGTATTTTATTTTTACTAGGTAATTGTATTCTACCTTCAGTTTCATCTACAGGATTGAAGGGAGGATCTTTGTCTATGTGAAGGACAACTAGAACAGGTCAGAGAGAAATAGGACCTCATACAGCATCACATGTTTCACTGGGGAAAAGCTTTAAGGATTCAGCTAAGAAAGTTTTGTCTGTTACTTTCCAAATCAGCCTCCTTTTGAACTCTAAATAAAGAATAAATCAGGTATTCCAATCCTGTTGCCATACATGAGAAAGAGAAATAATATACTCTGCAATATAGGTCATCAGCATAGATATTTTTATCCTAGGCTGCATTTTATTTTAAATACTTGGGAGGGGGGGTTGTGTGCAGATTTTTTCACAATAATGAGACGGTATAATAAGTCTGCATTATAGAGCAGGCAGGTAGAACATTTAAATTATCATAAATAAATGGAGAGGATAAAACCATCATTAGAGAAAAATGAGAATAAACCTACAGTTTATCATCAGTCATTTATTCAGCTGTCATTTATTTTCAAAGAATTGATTGGAGCTAATGCCCAAGTATGGGAGCCATGCAAGTAGTGGCACCATGGGTTAAATCTCTTTGCTCAAACTTTGCTAAAAAGATGGAAAACATCTTAATTCAGGGCTATATTTTCTACCTTTACAACAAGAGATTTTTCTTTCTGCTACTCCCCAGTGAAAGAAATTATTTCATGCAATAATAACCTAATAGTTGTTTTACCTTCTGCACACCTTCCTTAACCCTTCAAGGCACAAATGAGAACTGTCTTCCAGCTGGATATTTGATTTTGCATGGACTTAAGCCAAATGGCTGCTCTTGTAGTGATAGGCAGAGAATAGAGGGTTTTTTGTCCTATTTTGTTGTGGACAGCCAGCTGGCAGTCCTTCTCACTTTGGAATTTCAGTGGACTCCTGGCAGCAGTTTTCCACTTATCCCTCAGAGGAGCGGCACACTGCCTCACCATGTCATTCTGTTATAGTTTATTTCTTGCATAATGAGCAACACTGACAGGGATATTTGCAAATTCTTAAATATTCTAGCATCCCACTGGTGAAACCAGTGGTTTACCATTTCAGTTAGAAAGCTTCAAACAAGGTATTAATTTCATACCTTCCAGCTTTGACATGTAGACAGCCAAAAGGATCTGGTGACCTTTGTGACCTCCATTTAAAAGGCAATATTTACCTGTAACAAGTGACCAGTGCAAAACCTCAGGCTGCAGTGACTAGTTCTCCTGGAGGATTTTTTTCACACAAATAATCAATTATTGCTTCTCAGGTACCTTAATGCAAGGTCCAGGATAAGGATTCAGAGCGCACGTGCACATCACAGCACACATGCAGTAAATATGTATTTGGTCATATGCTTCTTATGGAAAAAAGCAACAATTCACCAATAGACTTATTAAAAATTCCAGATATTTGGAGGATCTTTTGACTATTTTAATATAATCACTTATTTCCTTTCATATCTGGTTGTGTCAGTTCTTCACTTATGATTAAAACTATGAGAACAAAAGAAAGAAAGGAACATGAAGGTTTATCAGGATGGGGTATACATGATTTCCAGGCTTTATGCAGAACAAACAGGAGGTTTTTCATTGTCATGTTACTATGCACATAACCTCGTTAATTGTGCAGTGGTCTGTGGCATGACCTGTACTCTGAAATTGTGGGTTGTTCATCATGGATTTTTTTGTGTGCATGTTTCTCACCTCACAGGTCAATACCAATTCATGTAGGCATGGTCCTGTGGGAGGATAAAGAAAGCAAGTGATGCATTTGTCTAATTCCTCACCTAGCAAGACTTCCTACACAAGTTTATTAATATTTCATTGTTTCTTTAGCAGAGTTCTTTTCACACTTCTCTGTTCTCTCTTATTTACAACTGAGGAACATGGGCTCTTTCATGTTATTCATTAATAGACATTTATTTGACAAATGCTGGTGATGTATTTTTTTTTTCATGCAGAACTTCTGTGCTGCAAAGACTCTGCTGGCTACTTTGCTGAAGGGTGTTAATGCAACAGGAGGAATTCTTGAAAGAGTAAATTTCCCATCTGCATCCAGGGCCAGTTTGTTCCATTCATTTTTGAGTACGAGCAAGCAAATCCCTTCATTGTAGGAAGAAAAGGACATGTTTTAGCCCAGGATCATAGAGTCTACTGAATGGATGTGGACATGAGTTGCATTTTTTGGTGTAGTTATCTGTTATTTGTATTGTATTGCTATTTTAGTTAAATGAAAACTGTACTGGTGATCACAGAATCCCATCCTCAGCTGGAAGGGATCAAATCCAGCTCCTGTCCCTGCCCAGACACCCCACCAATCCCACCCTGGGCATCCCTGGGAGCGGTGCCCAAACGCTCCTGGAGCTCTGGCAGCCTCGGGGCCGTGCCCATTCCCTGGGGAGCCTGGGCAGTGCCCAGCACCCTCTGGGGGAAGAACTTTTTTCTAGAATCTCACCAAAATATTCCTCTATGCAGCTTCATGCCATTCCCTGAAGTCCTAAATGCTTCCAATGGATTTTAACTCCTGTAATAAGGCAAAAGTGTAAGTAACCAGAATTCTAACTCAGGTGATATTTCCTGGGCCTGGATATGGGATTTCAGATTTTCCTGGCTTTTGTTTATCAGTCCACATCAGTTTTGCATATGCTTTTTGTAATCTGTTGGTATTAAACTAGTTTTATTTCAGCATTGGTGAAGAACACTGTAATTTTTTTAAGGAATGTGACCTTCCCTGTGGTACACAGGGCTACTCTTGGCTCACTCTCATCCAGAGAGGAACCAGAATGGACACAAGGGCTGTGTCCTGAGCACTCAGGTGGGACACACAGCCAGCAGTGTGCACACAGCAGCAGGAGGCAAACACCTCCTAGCACATATTTTTTAAAAATTCTAATATTTTTATTCTAATCTTTTTCTAATTTTTCATCTTTTTCTATTCTTATTTTTCCAAACCCAATGCTGTTAAAATGACTGTTTCATTTGCATGTTGATCTATACATTAAGCCATTATCTTCATCATTCATTTGAGTTCATAGTGCTAATTCCATACACATATCATGAGTCTCACTTAATCTAAACAGAAGCTCCAACAGCCCTGAACTGTGCATTTCCTAATCGACCAGCAGAACTCTCCTGTACATGTTCATCTTGTCTAAATGCTAAACTAAACGCAAAACTTCTGTTCTCTGACTTCCAGGAGCTCGGCTGAGCAGTGGGGGTTTCAATTAAAAACCACAGGAAAGGAAAGGAATATGTCAATAAAACCACAGACTTGTAAGTACTGCATACTAGTTTGCAAACAAACACAGCAAGTGTCCTCCGAGTATGAGTCTATTACTGTAAATTTAGACTGAATGCACGATGTTGAAGGTGACTGTCCCAGCATGATCTTCCTTCATTTCGTGTCTAGTGAAATGCTCTCTGCCTTTACATTCAATAGCTCCATCTACTCACTCTGCACTGAGACTAAAGGAGGAAAATGCCACAAGGAGGGGAACGGCCCGAGCCAAATTAGCAATGTTTTGTTCCATTATCAAAAGCAAATGAGAACTGCAAAGGAGAGAGTAGAAGGTGAGAGAGGAAGAGAGAAAGTAGTGAATTGATTCTAAGGTAATATCCTGTGTGAGATTTTAAATGTAGACATGCCTTGAATAAAAATGTAAATGCCATTATTTGCATTATAAAGCTTTGTTAAAAAATAACTGTCACTAGAACAGATTATGTTCATAATTAATTAGTTACAGGCTGGGAGCAGACACTTTTTAAAAAGGTTGCATTAGGGATCACATATTTTATTGTGAATCTCAGGAACAGTGAAGGTGAAAAAATTTCTAAACAATTTGCAAATCACAGAAAAATATATACTCGACTTAAATGCAGAGCACCCCATGGTGCTTTTAATGGTCTCATATTAAAGAGAGGAACCAGTAAGAGAAAAACAATGTAGTTTACCTAATTAAGTGAGCAAAATATAGCTTAAATTTGCAGAAGGTTAATAACTAATATTAAATATATTGGCTTCACATTATGCTTGTACTGTTAATAAAGTGAACTCACTGGCTCTCAAGTGTTACAATTGTTTCTCAACTAATAAAGGAATGAAAAGGGAGAACCTAGTAAATTATACAAATATTAAAATGATTTCTTTTCCTCTTGAGCAAGGATTTCTTTATGCAGCTCTTTCCTGAAAAGGGAAAAAAAGGCCACAAAGGATAGAAAGGGCATCAGCTCTGAAATTTGCTGCCCTGGTTCCTTGACTAGACAGAGGCTGAACTGCTGATTTAAACAGAGGTTTGCAAAGGTGCTCAACACTGACCTAATTGTGCTGCTTTTTAAAACTCTTGGTATTTATCAATGTTTCCAACAGGACTAGATTGACACAAAAGCTGAATGCTTTTGAATGGTCTGGGTTTCATTTTATTCACAAAAATGTAAAAGTCCAGGGTAACAGAGAATTAAGTTTGCCTCCCATCTGAAAACTGCAGTGGGCACATGCTGCAATGATTTTTCACACCCTTAGTTTTTAAATTGTGAGCTGTCCTGTCCAAATCAATGTGAAAGTCTTTGCAGGACACCTGAAATGTCAACACACCACAAAAATATAAACAGGTCCCTGACAGTCAGTGGAAATTAGAGCCCTGCAATGTATGTTTTAAGATTACATGGGCTCAGGAATGTGCTGCCATAATCCAAGGAGGAGTTGCTATTTTATGACTGTGAAGCCTAACTATTTGAAGAAGTTATGTTGGTGATTCTGGGCTAAATCCTATTTAATCTGGTTCCTGGGGATGCTTGGTGCTGGGAAAAGAGAGCCCAGGCTGTGAGAAAGGCGAGGAGGAGGGAGCAGAGCCCATGCCGGTGCTGTGCAGCAGAAGAGCAGTGAGTGCACAGCGGACCTGCAGCAGAGCTGCTGCTGTGTCCCAGTCAGGAGGCCACACTGGGAGTTCTGATCTGATCACCAAGTCAGCCCTGAGCTGAGAGCAGCCAGATCATTTATTCTGAGATGTCAGAGAAAACCACATATGATGGGAGCTGCACTGCTCTCCTGTGTCCTCGTAGTTAGAGGAAATTATTTCCCCTGAATGTGTAAATGCAAACAATCATCTTGATTAAGAGGGAGCCTGGAAGCAGGAAAGGGGCTGCAGAGCCTCAAATAATCCCCCACTGGCCCTCCCCAGCACTCTGCCCTGAGAACACCTTCTCCACAAACCTTCTCAGAAAACTTTACAGCAACCGCTGCTTTCTTAATTCTCTTTTTTTTCCCCTCATTTTTTTCCTCTGGATAAATATAAAAAAGAAGGGCATGGGGAAGGTCTGGGAAAGGAGATCAAGAAATTAAGGTCTGGAAAAGGAGATGAAAAGGTGCTTTAAGGGGAAGACAGCAGAGATGAAGGAAAAAGGAAGAGGGAGTGGAATGTTCAACATAAATGGGTGGTGTTCTGAAGAATACATTAGTCTGACAGAGAACTTTTATGGAGAAACTTTTATGGAAAGTTTCTAAAGCCTCTTTAAAACAGGGAATGGTGATCCAACCACAGTTTAATGAGTATATTATAGTATTGGGAGATATATATTCATTGCATTTTTGTTTTCTACATAGGGGAAAGATTTCAGACATCAAATAGTAATGGGAAAACTTCTCATTTTGTACAGAAACTTCCAGTTTATACTTCTAGTTTTAGATCACCTCCTCTATTTCTGACTGATCTCAGTATGATCTGCTGTTGACACTCCCTGGTGAAGATGGGTGCTGAAAGATGACTTTACTACAGGGTAGTTATTGGAGTCCTCATTTGGCTGATTTTGGTAGGTTTGCCTGGGTATATGTTTATATACATAATCTTAAGCATGTAAAATGTTAATAGCTTTCCATTAAACTCAGTGGAAAGCCTCCCACTGACTTAAAAGAGAGTTGAATTAGGCCTTTTGAAATAATATACAAAAATAGCTATTTCCACTCAGTCACCCACTTTCCTTCCCAGCTGAGCACTGATCCTGGAAGGAATTGAGTGTTCTGTGTCGTTATTGAGTGCAGTCAGCTTCCACTGACTGCTAAGCTCCTCCAAGAATTTCCCATCTCACTGCAGGTTTCCACCCCTGCTTTTTCTATTTCTCACTCTGAAAAAGAATTGGATAAATGTTAATAATGGACAAATAGAACAACAAGCAACAAAAAAGGAAACATAAACTGACAGATTTTAATCCCAATGAAAGCTTAATGAATTGGCAGCAAACAGCAAGAAAAATGGGAGATTAAAACAAACCCTACGTCATATTCTGAATTTTGCATACCAAGGATAACACCACCCATTTCCTTTGCAGAGGCAAAAAAAACCTATTTGAAAACACAAATATAACCCTGTAGACAACTGTAAAAGATCACACTAAACAAAGAACGCAATGTCAACTAATTAATTTTAATTTGATCAACTCACTTTTATGGGTGCTCTTTGCTGTAATTATTCAGTTGATTTCAGGATGACAGTTATGATGAGTGAATGACAATTAATGTGTACCTCCTATGAATCCAAAGCACAAAGCATTTTAACATGCACTGTGCTTTGACAGTGGGGACGATACCTCGAGCATCCAAGCATTTAGAGACAGAGTGTCTTAGAGTTCAAAGAGCTTGCCTTGTGCTGAGTTACCTAATTGCACACATATTCCATAGCTTGTTCTAGTTGGTAAGTGCAGTTCTTTCCTTTTCCACATTGGAAATCCAAAGCAAAGCAGACTTTTAGGTCTTTTTCTTCTTTAAAACAGAACCTCCTAATGCTGGCTTTTTAAAGATGAATCTCTTAAAACTAATATCTCGTCCTCTTGAATTCAGGATGAGTAAATTGCCCAAAGATTTTTTTCTTCTCTGTGAAATTTCCATTCCCCTTTTCCTGAGTGCAATTACAGTGATGACTAGCAAGTGCAGTACTATGGATAAGCAAATGCTTAATTCATATGAGTGTACCTGGTCAGAGCCAGGGATTTCTCTTTCTCTCATTCTTCATAAATGAAACAAAGATTCTATCTTCTTAAGCCTTCTTGCTCTTCCTTATTTCACAAATGAAACACTTAATTTAAATAATATCAGAATGACACAATAAATTTTGAAAACTTTCATTTTATCCTTTTGGCTGAAACTATTCCTTGAATTCATTCATCCACTCGTCCTTCATTTTCCTCTAAACACCCTTTGCCACTTGGTAAAATTTCCCTGGCTGCATAACTCAGTGTTGTGTTGCCTTTGTAAAATACATAATATGTTCTGAAACTATAAAATGTACCTTGAAGCCTCACTTTTATTCCTTTGGTTTGATTTCTGACCATTTCCCATTGGCTTCCACTCACTCTGAGTAAGATTTCAGCTTCTCCTGGCTGCTATGCAAAATCAAAAGCAACAGGAATAGGCAGTGTTTGATGCCCAGGCCTACAGACAAATAAATAATAATATCAGTCCCTTTTAGGCAGTGCATGAGACCCAAATCCCCCTCTCTCTTCTCTGCCTGAGAAGTAGAGCTCTTTAGATTAATCCTGGATTGGAGAGCATATTAATTATACTGGTTAGTAGCAAGAAACCTTTTTTCCAGGCACTATATCTGGCATGTACTTTAGCAAAAGTTAAGGATACTTCTTGTAATTACATAACCTCGTTTTGAGATCACTCCCAAGTGTTCTGGGTTCCAAGGTTAAAGCATGTAGGAGTTCCTAATAACTCTAAAAGTAAAAAACTGGGGGATGAATCTGCCTTGCACTGCTGATTTTCTGTGTTTAACTGTTGAGGTGGTTTCTTTGATGGGAGGTTTGCTGTGCAAATATTGCCTTAACCATCCACCAGAAACATACATATAAATTCTCCTTATTTACAGAAAGGTGCAGACTCTTTCTGCAGCCGACAGAGCAAAGTCTCTGGTATGGATAGCTTTCAACATTCACTCCTCTACATGTGTTGGGGCAATTTAGCAGGAGCTCTGTGCTAGAGCAAGACATTTTCCTGTATCTTTGGTATCCCTCAGGTTCACGCTCTGCAGCTGGGGGAGGCAGAATTCCAGTTCTCCTCCCCAGGAGCAGGCTGGGTGTTGGGGTCAAAGAGAGCCCTACAAATGTGCTCAAAGCAAAACTGAAAAGATAGATATTGGCCAAACCACAGCCCGAAGACCTCAGAGCTGCAATGTAAAAACAGTCCTATATTTCACTCTGAATTCTGAAGTAAAATCAAGAAAACAAAAGTATTGTATACATTTACATTTTAAATTATGTAATCATGTTATTATCTGAAACTAATACCATGCTGTTAAAATTTAGATAAAGTGTCCTGCAATGCATACAAAATGTTCATTTGTTGAAGGCCATTAAGTTAATTTCCTGGGAACAAGATTAAATGCAAGGCATTTACATAATCATTAGTTGTGAGGTGTAGAATAGATAATTAAATATTCCACCACATTAATTTGTATTTAATTAACTGTGCTTCCATGATCCTTCTGCCTGAATATTAATATTGTGTAAATAAACAATTAGGATGCATGCTTTGCAAAAGCTTTATTGTAAAAAATGTGATCAAAGAAATTCTATGAAATCCACTTAAGTTAGTAAACACTCAAAGGTTCTGGAAAGCAGAGTTGTCGATCTTGAAAGTTTTGCTAAATAGCTCCAAGTGCTGCAATTTTTAACACCTTAATTCTTCAAGTTTTCAGTGTGTCAGAGTTGTCATAACAAACTTTTAATTATAATGTTTCCTATTCTACATTTCCCAGCTTTTCATTTAAATCGGTTAACATGCACAAAAGCTTGTAAAGTATGCAGAGGGAACTTTGCATCATGTTTGGAAAAGACAGAAAAGCTGTAGGAAATTAATGAATATTATATTTTCTAGTAAATAAACACAGTTTCAGAACTCCTGTTTTCATACTAATGGGGTATAATTTGAAAACACTCAGACCATATGAGACAACAACAGAAAAAACCTCTTTTTTTCCCCCTTCCTTTGAAAAAATTTGTTCTCACCAGAAGCACTTCCAGCTGTCTACGTTGATGAACAACACACAAAAGGTTGAACTGAAATTCTGAGCATGTTTTGTTTCCTGTAAATGTAACTTTTTCTTTGTTTTTGGCTTATAAAGATGCTTCTGCTACTGAATTCTGTTTCTAGCAGGAATAACTCTAGGAATCACCTGTACTCTAATGTATCACTTCTAGAGTACACAGTGGAATTTAGACAAATGGAAAAGTGTTGCACAAAAATAGGGAGAAGATACCTGTGGAGGCCTATTCTGTCTGAAAGGGAAAAATGATAAAAAAGGAAACTTCCCAAAAGACTTGAATTTTTCAGGACAATGTGTATGACAGAAATTCTCTGCAGACCTATGATTTTTTGGGGACTGTGTTATGAAGGATGGAGAAAAGACTTATTAGAAAGTTTACTTTTGTAACTGGGAAATCTAAGTTTCCATTAGCTTTGGTTTGCAGGGTGTATCTGGGGTATCTGAAAGTCCAGTTGCAGTCAGGGCAAGCTGAGAGGGTTTTGTACTCCTCATCTTCAGGATTCTTCAGAGCAAGTGCTTTGGGGCAGGTTCTCTCCTTTCTGAGATTGCTAAGAGCTGCACCTCATTAAAAACAAAAATATTTACACATGTGTATCATTACCTTTTGACCCAGGCACCTCACTTCCCTCCTGCTGGCACAGAAATACATTCCACGTGTCTTTAGATAGGAATGTTAAGATTATTGATAAATTGTGGATGGGTGAAAGGAGGTCTGACTAATGGCAACTAATAATGCACAGATATGGTCAGCTGGTAATGCAAAATCACCAGCAGTGAAATGCAGACTAAGTGAACTCATATTAAAAACTCTGCAGGATAGTCATGTAATTATGTTACTGTCATTCCATTTAATTAGAGACTGAATTTTTTTAATGGAAGGTCTTAGTGGTTCGTGAAAAGCAAAACCTGCTCCCTGCAAACACAGATCTCAATCTGAAACAAGCAGAATGAAAAGAAAGATAGTTTCATCTAATTCTTAAACTGGTCTTACTTACAGAGGAAATCTTTTCTTCCACAACCAATCACTCCTTCCTGCCTCCACTTGGAAACAGATCTAAGAATTACATGGCTTTAGGATATGCAGGATCACAAAAATATCACAGGTCAGAGCAAGACATTTAGTTCTGGCAGTGACCCCAGGGGTCAGACAGGAGGCGTGGCTGGGAGTGGAACAAGAAGACCACCCCTGCAGAGAACTTCTGCATCATAACATCCAACCCTCTGGGAAACTGCATCCCAATCTTATTCTTCTGCCTCTGTGAGATGGGAATTCCATGATTTCCTCTTCAAGGTTTGTTTCTAAAACCAGAACGCAATCCTATTTTTCAATATTTAAAACATGTTAACCCTACTTTGAAGGCAGTGGTTTTCCAAGGTTTTCCAATAAATGCAAAAGATATTTAGATATCCTGACTTTCATTAGTGCCTTTAAGGTTTGTGATTACAATTGTATCAGATGCAGATGGCACTATTTTTCTTCCCAGATTAATTTTAAAAGCTGTTTGGGGTGGATTACTATTCAGATAAAAAAATTGAAGTTTTGATAAAAGTTTATATTATAAAGGAGTGTATTGCATGATATAAGCCAATAAATGAAAACTGTGAATGTAGTGAAATAGTGTTTTCTCCATGGCAGGAGAAAGACAGAGGAAAAAAGTCATCAATAGTGAAGGCTGAGGTTTTAAACAGTCTGAAAATATCAAGTTGAGGTGATTCATGGATGTTAGACAATCATCCTTCTTTTTGCAGTAGCACAAATAGGGTCATGGAGGTCAGGAGGAAAAAGAATAAAGAATATCTCCAAATAAATTGAAAGTAGGCAGCTGGCATGGAACTCGCACGGGCTGGGGTGGAAGTGGAGAACATCAATTAGTGAAGGCACACCACGACAATCATGCTGCTGCCTGGCTGAAATGAAAGTTAGGGAACAGTAGGAACTGGTTAAAACAAAAAAAGGATAAGGGTGTTGCTCTACCCACCCATAAAAATCAATGTAAAGGAAGTGCAGCTGATACAAAGTGTTGCTAAATAAAACTGAAGGTAGAAAACCAACTGAAAGCCGGGCTCAGGGGGGGAGTGAAGGGGCAGTGGCAGTGCAGCACATTCCTGCCAGCAGTCTGACATTCCTGCCCACCGAGAGGGAATGGACACCATTGGGAATGGAATAACAGCAGCTCATCACACACATGTAGGATTATCAGAGTGCTGTCAGAACGCCAGGTCCTTTGGGCGGGTACTTGCAACACTCACACTGGGTAGCTTGAGGATGTAGCTTTTGAGTAGGATCATTTTGTTTAAATATAAATGAATATTGCCATTTCTAGCTTTGCTGTACTGGTTCTAGACATTACCTGCTATTCACAGAGACATGTTGTCAAACCAGGAGAAAGAAGCTGCCCTCGATGTTTTTAGAAGCAATCCTTGGTAACTGGATGGACACAAGCCTGTGGGATGTGTAGTGAAACAGCCACGGACAGGTCCAGAGTCAGGAAAAAATGCTGAAGTAGTCAGCCTTTGTCTGGGAAAAGGAAGGCTTGAGTATGATTGTTAGCTCTGTGCTTTGAGACGTGGGAGAATGGGCAGAGAATTAAGATCAGGGCCCCTAAATCCTAATTCCATCACTATTACTATTTCATTAATTGCAACAGTTTGACAGACTGATAGAGGCATTGAAAATTACCAGAACTTTGTTAACATCTGCAAGGGCTGCAGTGTTTGTGGGAATCTTTCTACTGTGAGTGATAAGTGATGCACTGGCTGAGTTTTAATCCACCCTTAAAAATGAAGGACTCTCCAGTCTAGCCTAAGAATGGTGCTGTGAAACTTGTACTTTTAGTTCTGTGCAATATTCACTCAGAAAATGCTACTGCAAAGTAACGCCTGCAGAGCCTCACCTAGGAGAAGCTTTTATTACAAAGTATTAAGGCCTGCAATGAGAGAACTAAAGTCTATTTATCTGTAATGTAGCGTACCATCAAAATAGCTGTTCATTAGAGTCCTCTTTCATACACATTTCTGTGCAGGATGTTTTGCAGAGACAAAGGAGTGCTCTACATTGATCCCTACATTGATTTCCACTGCTACACTGACTCATAGAGTTTAATTTGTCTTTTAAACTTAAGACTATATATCACTGCTTCTGAAAATTTACCATATTCTTGGGAGGAACAGAAGCTCTTGAGTCTTGTAATGCAATTATCTTGAGACAAGATGATTCTGTGGTAAGATTATCCCCTAAAAAGATTATCTTCTGACACAGTCATCGTCTGACAAGATTATCTGCAGAGATGATGTTGATAATTAGCTGGGGAAGTGGAAGACTGATCTAGGAGATACAACACAAGGGAAAACTAGTCTGAGCACTTAGCTGAGCCTCAGCGCTGTGTGAAAGTTGGTGGGTTAAGTTGTTGCTCTGAGACTTCGGAACTTTCAGCTGATGGGGAAAAAGTCATGAGCAGTTTTCTTTGCAACCCTTAGAATTGGACATTTCTGCTTTAAGCAGTCAGTCTAGCATTCGTTGTAGGATCTAGCTGAAAAAATGCCTGTACCTTCCCTGAGAAAGGTTAGGAACTCTTGTATTCATTCCATGGCAAGTGTGGATAGATTAAAATACAGCGTATGCACATGGAACTGCAAAAAATGGATTATTTATGTCTGGCAATTGCTATGCATCAAAAACATTTTCTAGTTGCACAAACAACGTCATGCTTGGTGTTTTCTCTTAGAGGAGGGGAAAGATCAATGATATTAACTCCCCTTTACATGTTTGCTTTCCAAATGCATTGATTCTTGATATTCCTAGAGTATACTGACATGAGGATCCTAAGACAGTGAGAAAAGATCAAAGGATTTTAACCTTTCCAAGAAAAGAAAATATGAAAACATGCTGGCACCCCTGCAGCCCCCTGCCCCCAGTACCCAAAACCTTGCCACACAAACCCCAAACAGTTTATCACCAGTTCTTGGAGACTCTGCAAGGCTGACGTAAATAGTGTCATTGCTGCCAAGGAGCTGTAAGCTCTAGATGAAAGTTAATACATTGGAGAGTGTCCAAATCTGAAATGATCAAAGGGACAGAGCTCTGGAGGTTTTATCTATGCTGATGAGCTGAAGAATAAGAAGTTACAATGCCAAACTTTGAACTGACCTTAAAAACTCATGGGCAACACTTGTGTAAACAGACACCATATATTTTTTTAGAGAGAATTAAATGTATTTTCTGGTTTGGTTTTGTTTTGTTTTGTTTTGTTTTGTTTTTCAATTAACCTGAATGGGGATATTACACTTGGAGCTATTAAAGGGCTGTAAACTTGAATATAGTTTTGATTCTGTCTATCAAAGTCACCCCAAATCAGCAGTTACCCCCCGAGTTTGTAATCTCTTGCTTGGACTGTGCACATAGACAGCTCCTTCCTTCTTGAGGGAAGAGTCTCCCGCTCTGTCTCCACACGCTGTCAGTCTGCAGCGTGCCAAACCGTCAGGAAACGAAGGAATCAGTCTTTGAGAGTTAGGAAGGATATTGGGCTGTGTGGGGAGTGGAGGGTTTGTTTTTGCCTTTCTTTCTCCATCAAACCATAAACACAGATCATTTTGGTCAGCCGGCTTTGGAATAGCCGAGAGAAAGGCTGGGGGATTCCCCTGAGCAATGGCACATCAGCTCCCTGCTAAATCACAGAGCCATCAGCTACGTGACAAATTGGCTCTCACTCCTCACTCTTCTCAAAAGAACTCTGTGGTTAAAAGAACAAAGAGCATGAAATAGTCTTGAAACCACTCCAGTGGGTAAGCCTGGCAGCTAGGATTGACCTCCTGCACAGGGAACAACACAGAAACTTCAATAATTCTGTTTACACTATGCTTAGGCTGCCGTTCTCCATTTTTTTACCACTTTCCTAATTTAAATTTAAAAAAAAAAATACAAAATGAAATATTTTAAGTAATCTATAGACATTAAATATTTCTTGATCACTCATCCTTCTCTGAGAAAAGACTCAGTAAAGTCATCACAATAAGAACTTGTTCTCCTTTTGTTCCAAGACGGGCTTATGTCTCTGCATTAATTTCTTTTCTTCTATTCCGCAGATAATTAATAGAAGATACTGGGAAGTGCTTAACTTTACTTCAACCTATTTGAAGTTTATTACCCCTGTGACTCATACATCACAACCACCAAAAATGGATAAATTGTAAAATCTACAATACTAAATCTTCACTTCAAGGACTACTACTCCCAAATCTCCTAGCAGTACATTTTTAGACTGCCCTTTCTAATAACTTAGTTTCCCACTGAGAAAAAGCTTTTAGTGTGTTGAAAATGGAGCAGTGTTATTCTTAGCTACTTGATTCTCGAACTTCCAGTTCTGCTATGGTTCAAGTGGCAGCTCCTCCATACCCTCATTCAGCAAACCATTTTTATGACATTAATATAAAACATTCCTTTGTGATCTGCAGTAATTTCATCACATTTTCATTTGATTGATGTGATTAAAATATATTTGACTTCATCTGAATTCCTATATATCTTAAACATTGAACAAGACATTTTGAAAATGGCAAGGAATTCAGAAGGCTCAAACACTTTGCTACTTCTTTACATTTAATAAGGAGTGCTAATATTTCCCTGCATTGTAGGAATACTTGAAATATCCACATGCAATTTACTTGTTTGAGTTTGAAGATGAAATAAAATGGCATTTTCCATGAGTTCTGAAGGGTTAGCTGTCAGAAATTACTGGGTAGGTAGAAGTAAAGCTGAATTTTAAAATTAAAAACCACAAAGTTTGAAGATAATTTTGAATAAAGGAAAATTTGTTCATAGCACAGGATGAGAAAAACTTTGAATGTGAGAGGCCAAAGAGAGCTTTGCCAATGGCTGAATGAAATTTAAATTCCAAAGTAGGCAGAAGATTAACTCATATATAGCAGTCTTTTCATCTGTTTATAGATTTTAAGGCCTGAAAGATGACAGTGATCATTGGTTCAATCTCAAATCAGTGCCTCCTACGTGACTTCTACATATACACATTCCCCAGCTGGATGGGGAAAATGTATCTGTTAGAAGGGGTTTTCAAATGAGCCAAATGCTTGGAAGTTTTAAGTAGATAATCATCAGAATATAGAGTGTATGAGAGATCTATGAAAATAAAAATCCAAGTTTATAACCCAAATATTCATGCTAATTTTAGTGTTGGTACTTCAGCACTGCACATAGCACATAGTCAGTCCCTGCAAGTATACAACACGTGAGCAAATGACCCAAATATATTGTGTGTACTGAAACATGGTGCTATTTCTCACTCCATAATGCATTCACTCCCAACCACATCCATATACTCAAATTATTGCTGGAAGTCTGGTGTAAGGAGCTACAAAAAGCTCTCCAGCAACACCTCCACTTGCATGAGTTTCGTTTAAACGAAATTTGTGATAAGGAAATCAAATGATGGGGAAATGAAGAATCATGAACTAACTGATTTGATATCATTCAAAGGCTTTTCTGTGTTTAGAGTGCAAATGACAGTAACTCCTGGTTATTTTCAAGATACCCAATTTGTTTAACAAAAGCAATTTTTAAGCAAATATAAGAAAATATATGTCCAGTATCCTATATAAAGTGAAATAATCATTCAGAGTTAATGACTCTTGGTGCTAACTCACTATGAACAAAATAACTTGTGAACAAATGTGGCCTCACGATGAAATAAAAAAAACAAACAAACAAAAAATCAAAAACCAAACCAACCAACCAACCAAAAAAAAGCAAAAACCAAAACCCAAACCAAAACAAAAAAACCCCCAAAAACCCCAAACCCCTCCCCCCAAATAAAACCCCACATTTAACACTGCTTTCCCACTATTCCTTGATAACATTTACATTTATATCACTTTTATCCAAAGTGATTTTTTCCTTTGACATAAAGATTGAGATTAAAAAGACACAGTTGTGCAATGTCCCCAAGTTCCTTCTGACTCTGTTGCATTTCTTCTAGAAGATATGCACTTAGAGTCCTACACAGCCTTATCTCCCACTCTGAAAAACAGGAAATCCCTTCAGAAACTGCATTCAGAAGTTTAAAAACATCTCCTTTTCCTTGTGTGAATATTGCCAAGGGAATTCAAAAGAAAAGGATTGTGGCACCAGTGTTCTGAATCTCATTATATTATTTCAGATCATATTTAATAGTATATGGGGAGTTCAGGTTGAGTGGTTCTACTTAGCCTATCCTCAATAATGCACAACTTATTAGAAATTATTTGCAGGACATGATCTTTTTCAGATTAAATTGGCCCAAAGCCAAGTGTCTTTAAAGCAAATGGCAAGATAAATAAATAAAAGGGGAATGATTCTCCACAAAATTAGTTCATCACTTGTCTGTGATATTTTTACTTGGAAAATGAATTGTGTTGTTCTTCCCCTCCTTTTGTTTCATTGCAATTACCATTCCAACTCTATTCTAACTCCAATCAGCTTGCCAGGAAAACAGCAAACAAGGCATGACTGTTGTCCCAAAGGAACAAAGTTTGTGGAAACAGTTTATGTCAAGATTTTACTTTTATAAATGTTGAGCCCTACCTTGCTGCACTAGTACTTTGGAGTGATTTTATTCCTGGATCAAAGTACTGCTCAGCATGAACAAATGTCCAGAGACTGTTTATAAGAAGATCAAAGCTATAAATAAGCAGGGCAAACGTCTCAGGTTTAATTGCACCAGGGAGCCCATCTTAGAAAGGCGTGGGAGGCAGACTGGGAGGCTGAGGGGAGGCAGGCTCAGCACGAGTGCTGCATCCCCTGCACCAGCACCCATCCCAGCTGTGCTCTTCCGGGACATGGAGACACCAGGGAAAGCAGAATCCCAGCAAAATGTCTCTGCTTTGATGTCACTCTGATCAGGTGCTTACACATAATCCCAGTGTTTGCAGTGTGCTGATATTCTATACGGAAAACAGTTTCCATTCCTTGGAATTTACTTTACATTTTTCCTTTCCCAAGTAGTGACATCCTAGTGACAAGCCAGCCATCCTCAGTTAGGATTCATTTTTTGACATGGAATAATTTCCATTTGAGTTGGAAATGTGGTGTGCACTCAGAAGTTCTGATTACAATTCCAGGGGGAGGAGAACTCCTGTGGAACCTGCTCTGAAACGCGTGATCCAAGCAGAGAGCAGCGTCGGGAGCAGTGAGAGCTGAAAGCTGCACTGGACACTGGTGAAATCTCAGTCCTGGCAAGAATCCTGGATGCAAGGGATACTTTCAAACAGGAAAAAGACATAGAATCATTTAGGTTGGAAAAGACCTTTGAGATCATTGAGTCCAGCTGTTCCCCCAGCAGTGCCAAGCCCAGCATGGACCCATGTCCCCAAGTGCCACATCCACAGGGCTTTTAAATCCCTCCAGGGACAGGGACTCCAGCACTGCCCTGGGCAGCTGTGCCAATGCTTGACAACCCTTTCAGTGGAGACATTTTCCCTAATATTCAATGTAAAGCTCTCCTGGCACAACCTGAGGCCATTTCCTCCTGTCCTATCACTTATTACCTGGAAGAAGAGCCTGATCCCCCATCTGGCTTCAAGCTTCCTTCTAAAAGAAGATATCAGCATCTGACACCAGTTATTGCCACACGTTCTGCTTGCTGGGATAGTAAAGACAATGACACAGAGCCTAAAGGTGACCTTGGGTTAATCCCTTTAGAGCACACATAGTTCAGCAATGACAATAACCATAATGTTGGTATGAAGTAGACTTTGCACCCTGCAAAACTTATTTGAAATTTCAAGCATTCTCCTTGAAGATAAAAACCAGGTCTGTTTAAAGAATTAATTTGAAGTATGTTAAAAAGCACTCAGATAGCCTGGAGTTAGGATGGCTCTTAGGGAACACAGAAGACCCAGCTTCCAGACTTTGCTATTCCCTATTTTGAACAGTAATTTACACCCATGTCCATACACTTATTCACTGTCCTAATTCACAGGCTGTTAGGAAGTTGATTTTTCCCTAACATCTCAATCACTAATGGCACCTTTTGGCTCAAGTAAGTTGAGATGTAGAGGAAAAATCAAGCAGATCCCATCCCCTGGTTTTACATGAGAATATTCCCAGCCAGTTCTACCATGACAGTCCAGTTGCTCCTTTCCCTGCCCCTTGACCATTACAATGCAGGAACACCACAGCATGGGTTTCAAGTCTTTTAAAATGCTCTGTAGGTTTAGGCCTCATTTGTAAAAAGAAAAAAGAACATAGCAGAAACCAGAGCAGTATTTGTGAAGCCCTTCCTTTTCTCCCCCAGCTGTGTTGGTAAAAATTAACCAGGTGTTGTGAAAGGTTGTGGCCGAGTCAGGAGAGCAAAGATGGGTGGTTGTGGGTTGTGGCTTTGTAGGAGTGAACCTGTGATAAAAGGATATCAAGTAGAAAAAGTACATGCAGAGGCACTGGGAGAGAAATAGGGGGAGCAAGGGAGGAGGGACAGGGACAGGATGCAATGCCAGGCTGGACTACACGAGTTCCCTCTCTCTGTGGCAGAAGGATGTGGGTATGAGCTTCCCGGGCTTCTCTCTTCACTGTAATATGAAGTGATGGTCCTGGAGGCAGAAAAAAAAAATAAGAACTAATGAACTCCAGACTTGGGAGAAGCCTAAAGCTGGGTATGAGCTTTTAGGGAGTGAGTTGGAGTTCTCTGTTAGCCTGGGAGCAGCGAGCCTTTCTGTCAGACAGGAGAGGTCATGTGTGAGAAATTCTCAGCTGGATCAGACCTGATTTTAAGAGCTATGATAGAAACTGAAATTCTTCTGACACACATGACATCCACTCTTAAGGAGAAACCAGACTCACAAAGCAACAGACAACAAAATCTCATTTGTGAGGACTTTTTATTACTATTATTTCTATACTTTTAATCCTGAGTACAAAGGGAAAACAGCAACTCCTTACCACAGCTTGGAGCATGGTGGTTGTATTTTCCTAAATGTGACTTTTTTTCAATGTTACTTTTCTAAATGGAAGATATAAGTGTTGAATCATTGGAATGTGAAGGTATTCTGTGTGGCTGTTCTTTACCAGTCTCCCTGCAGGTGAAATTTGCTTCTGTGCTTTCACCATGAAGCATAACAACACTCTGGGCTCTGCTCTGGCTGGGGTTAGGAGCAAACATGATGTGTTTGTAATCACAGATGTTCCAGACACCGAGGAGTGAATCAGCCCTTGAATTTTCAGGGATGTTTGAAGTCTGGTTTTGTGTGTTACTGATAAAAAAGGTAGGAACAAAGAAACTACAAAATCAAGTCTGGTCCTTCCTAGCACCAATATTCGTATACTTTACATGTGCAATGAGCAAACCAGTTGCATATCCTATATCTTTTCTTACCTCTTCTGCTCCAGATTGGCATCCAGGACTGCGTTTGATCTCCAAAATCCCTTGCCTGTGCTGGTTGTGCTAAGATTTGAATCAGTAATCAAGCCCTTTAAATCAGCCCATTAAGCTTCATGATCTTTAGAAACAACTTTAGTTTGTACCTGTCTATATTCCCTGATTTCTTAGTAGTGCTATAGGATGAAATGGTGCTGAGGATTTCTCTTTGTAGAGCATGGGAAAGACAACTGTTTTTATTGTCTTAAATTTTACTGATTAAACTTAGTGTTTAATAATTGCAATTCTGATGGAAGTTGGCTTCACATTTAAGCTAAAATAGTGTGTGGTAAGTTAGAAATTTAAGCATTCACATTGGAACGCCGACCTACATATGATGGGGAAAGGAGAGGTTACCTAAATGAAGCAGCTGGACAACTGCAGGTGAATGGGGGCTCTTTCTTTCCAAGCTTCACATCTCACATTGTAAATTGGAAACAGAGGAGCTAGATTTAGAAACTTGGGAGAAATTTGTGGTGGGGAAAAAAGCCTATGGAAGGAGAAAACTTTAATATAAAGGAAAGGAAACATTATTGGTTTTGAGGAGAAGATCATTACAATATATCAATTTGATGTATAATTAGAAAAACCATTTTATTGGTTGCATATAAAACACATAGTGGAATCTATCTAGGAATAATTCTAGCATTAAGAAATGTACTGATAGGTAAAATATTCCATTTTATGAGGACGAAGAGGAAAAAAAAGTGCAAGAATGTTCCTTTATACATTTCAGACTTCCTTTTGAAGAGATGTCCCAGATAATACAAAATAAAGTGATATGGCCTGAACTGGGAACCGAAAGTTTGAGTTTGGATTCAAATCTGAATTTTTCAAAGTATAGGGAGAGCTGTCTGAACTGAACTTTTAGAGAAGGAAGGAAGGAAGGAAGGAAGGAAGGAAGGAAGGGGAGCTCTTTTTGAATTACTTACTCAAGCCCAAAGTTATTGAGGTAGTGACATTTATTTTTTTATATAGTGCTATACATATGTGTGCTGCAATTTACCACCCTTACTTTAAAACATGCTACAATAGACTTAACAAAAACAATGACCCCCAATAAATGTAATTCTCCTTTAGAAATTAATTTTGTAAGGAAAAAAACATGAGAGATATGTGATAGTGCATGGCATTTCTGAAGGCAGTGAGATTATGACCCTAATATTAATTGAATGCATGCATTTTCAATTTTTACTTTGCCTTTGAATTAATATTCAGATTTTTTAAAAAACCTAATGATATGAGGTGACTTCTTTAAAACTCTGGTTCAACAGTTAAATTCAGGAAATTTTGGCAGACACATTGAAATTTTTTTAAACATGTATTTATAGACATTAAAAATTACTTAGGAGAAAGCATATTATAGTTTCCCTTGGCAGAATTCAGACTGTCCACCTCAGGGTCCAGTTTCATGGTCTGCTTAAGCTGATGTAGCTGGAGGGCTGTTACTGGAAAGAGCAATCCTGATCTCCTGGCCTCCTTCTCTGCTGTTTGCCATAGCCTGGGTAAAAACCAGCCCATGGAGAGGGTTGGGAGGAGTTCCCAAACAACTGTGATTAGGGCTGACATGCTGCTGACAGCAGAAGTGAGGAGAAAGCCTTCAGTCTCAACATTCCACAGACACAAAACCCTCTATTTGGACAAAAATAACTTTCACAAATATATTGTGGAAGAAGCTGCTTGTATGATATTGAAGGCCAGATTCTTAGTGCCCTCTCTACAGTATAAAATGAGACTTTTACTCAGCTGATCTGTTTCCTTCCAGTAAATTATTCAAAGGGCTCCATGTGTGGATGTATTTGTTGTTAATAAAGGGCAGCAGGAGATGCTTCTATCCTGCTTTGATTGTAATCTCCTCAGCTGGGACCTGAATCTCGGGTCTCTCTCCCTTTGTACAGTCACTCATGCTCTGAAACTGAGTTTCACCTGTTTGTTAGAAATGTCTGTGACAGGGCTCGGTGCTGCTCTGGGGAGCCCTGCTCCCAGAGGGAACGGAGCTGGGAAGGGGCTGGAGCCCCAGGAGAGGCTGAGGGAGCTGGGAAAGGGGCTCAGCCTGGAGAAAAGGAGGCTCAGGGGGGACCTTGTGGCTCTGCACAACTCCCTGACAGGAGGGGGCAGCCGGGGGGGGTCGGGCTGTGCTGGCAGGGAACAGGGACAGGAGGAGAGGGAACGGCCTCAAGTTGAGCCACCTCTGTCCAGCCCCGGCAGTGCTGGAGTCCCTGTCACTGGAGGGATTTAAAAACCCTGTAGTTGTGTCGCTTGGGGACAGGGGTCAGTGCTGGGCTTGGCAGTGCTGGAGGAATGGTCGGACTCGATGATCTCAAAGGTCTTTTCCAGCCTAAACAATTAACCAGTAAAAGGCTACAGAAGCGTGTAGTAGCACAAAATGTCTTTATAGGCTGAATCTCAGGACAAAGTGCCACCCCTTTAACCAAAACATATGGACAAAAGACATCATTGCTCTTCTGGGAGCAACACCTTCCATCCAGAATCACTCTGGCTTTTGCATATTGAAGTATATTCAAAGTATTTTTTTATTTTAATCAGCATAATCAGCATAATCGTTATTTTAAATACACTGGTCTTGATTTCAGAATATTCTTTTCAATATTTACATAGCCATATTTAATTATTCCCTGTTATACTGAATGGTCTCTGCTTAATCCCATCTCAGGCAATGATAATTCTGTTTAAGGTACAGAGCTCGCTCCGTTTTATGTCAGTGGAGCTGTAAGGAGACGTGGGGGTTCTTGGTGCCCTTCCATTTGACCAGTGGTTTTCTCAGTGATGTCTGGCCAGAGTACAAACTCTGATGCTCTTTGGACAAAATGTTGAGAGCATTAAAGAGGGTTCCTTGTGCCTGAGACTCTGCAGTTAATAAGCGAAGTTGTTCCCACAGTGCAGAGAATGTATTTGCAGCAGAAGGCAAAAGATTTCACTGTTGTGTTTGAAAAGAGGAATACCTAAACAAAGATGATTTAGTTTGGGTCATATCAGAGGCCCCTTGATACTCTCTGAAGAGGAGAAGCTGATTCTTGTTGAATGGGTGTAACAGTAGCATATTAAAGTTTCAAATTCAGTATTGTGGGGGGAGGTTTTAATTCCTATTAGAAGGTGGTGAATCTGTTCTGTATTTATGCAGCATTTTCCTTGAAGTGTTTAACTCGTCAAAGTATCAGTACCAAGAATTAAGAGGTAAACTCTCCACAGTAAATGTTTGTCTGCCTTTTGATGGCAGTCAGAAATCTTGTGTCTTCCCATAATATTTGCAATTATGGCAAAGTTTTTTGTCTTTTATCTTATCTGCTTATGGAATTTTGCTATGGAAATTCACATGGGATCACAGTTCTGTGATGGTATCTATATACACACACTAAGAGATGACAAGAGTAGTTAATAACAGGGAGAGCTTTGCTGATGAAACCTACACATTCAGAGTAGATTTCTGATGACATCCCACTTTTACATTACCTTTAGGTAATACCAAAGTCCGTGAGAGCGGAATGCATGCAACACGTAGCAGAAAATATTTTGCTGTATCCTAACAATTTTATTTTTCTGCTTCCTTCTCCTGAATTTAAGCCCAGATACCCTTTCCAATTAAGCTTCATGTGCACTCTAGTAATGCAAACTCTTGTTTTGTGTTTCATAAAAGTAGATCAGGGAATATGATACTGTTCCTTTGGCAACCCTTAAGAGAAAATGAAAGAAGCAGGGTTTTCATCCAGACATGGGAAGCCACAGCCTGGTTGCAGTGCAGGTCTCCAGCTTAGGAACATGTGGGGAGGTGTCTTGGATTTGGTTGGGAGAGAGTTAATTTTCCTCCCAGTAGCTGCCACAGGGTTGTGGTGCTCGTTATGAAAGAGAGTAATGTTGATAACGCATTGATGGCTTGGGTGCTGCTGAGTGGTCAAGGACTCCTCAGTTTCCCACATCCAGCCAGCCAGGAGAGATCAAAGCCAGGAAAACTGACCCAAACTGGCCCCAAGGATAATCCAGACCATCAGTCGGGGCTGGTGAGCAACTCTATTGTCAAAAATTTGTCTTTCTTGGGTTTTATTTCTCTTTTTATATTCCTTTTTTCTGTTGTCTCCCTTCCCATTGAAATTCTTATTATATTTTACTGTAAAGATAATTATGTTTTATTTTATTTCAATTATTAAACTGTTCTTGTCTCAGCCCACTATTCTCACCTTTGTTTGCCTGCTCTTCTCCCATCCCACGGCAGGGGATGGTGGTGACTGTGGTATTTAGCTGCCTGCTGGGGTTAAACCACCACAGCAGGTGAGACATTTAACATATGTGAGTACTCCCTTTGAACTAAATCAGATTATTCACTTGTGTAAAATTGCTCAACTGCCTAAATGTCTGCAGGATCAGGGCCCCAGACTGCAAACAGCAGCACCAAAGCAATATCCCTCTCGCTGTGCAGCTCAGCCCTGCTCTCCCATTCCCGGCAATTGAAGGAGTGGATGGACCGTTTCCAGCGCCTCTGTTCCATTATCAGAGCCATAGTGGGAGGACTGGGGTACATAAACACATTTTTTAATTATAAAACATAGTAGCTGAAAACAGTTCTATAGCAAGTAAGACCATAATGTTAAAAAAAAGAAACAGGAAAATCACCATCCAAAGCTGCAGGGCAGACTGGGGATCAGAGAAATCCTGGTTGTTAAATTCCTGCACAACTTCAAATGACAGGGTTTTTAAAGAGGTGACACCATCTAGTCCAGGATCACATTTAAGTTTGTATGCAAAAATGTTTTTGAACATGAAGTTGTCTCCTAAATTAATAAAATAAAAGGAAATAGCTCTGCAAGCCCAATGAAATCCGTATCTTCATTAGCTCCTCCTGCATAACCTTGTGATATCAGCAGGGCTTTCAGCTGTTAGGAGGTGATTGATAGTGCTTGTTAAGTCCTTGTTATCTTTCTGAGTGCATCTTTTGACATTCTAAATATCATCTTGATAAGATTTTCAGGGCAATTGAATTCAGCATCTTTGAGACATTCACGGCAGTAACTTAGAAACAGAAATGACCATGCTTTAGTTTTGAATTTTTAACCTTTGGGGTTTTTCCATCCTAGGATCCCAAAGGCTGCTCAGAAAGATCTTCTAGCACATACTAAACATTCTGCCATGATTAGTTTAAAACAAGTTCTTTGTTACAATGAAGATCTCATCTCAGAAATGAAATAAAGTTTATCACTGTAATTTCATTCTGCGTTTTCCTCATGTACCAGTCAGTAACTAATCTAATATTTGCCTCAAAAAATAGGATATTATAAGCAGAGAACATCTCCTTAGGAGCATGCATTCTATAATCCTTTCAGGCTTAGTTATTTTTGAAGTTCATGCCTATATATCTTTGATTTCTGTTTAGAGGGTCTGTGACTCTTTTATTATTAGAGTGAAATATGCAAAAAAAAGTATTATTATTTCCTATTCTCAGAAGTATGGGCTTTTTAAAAAAGGTTTGCTGGGTGTATTAATTCATTTCAGTCAGTTCTCTGCTCTGCCTAGAATGACTTTCAATGAATGCATGCATTTCCTAAATACACAAATCATCTTTTAACACTGAAGTGTAAAAAAGTCTGTCTTTGTGTAGGCAGGTTATTGGATCTCGGGAAATAATCTGTCAATAAGATCACGTTCAGGGAGGGTGCTCAGCTGAAACGAGCAGTATGGGAGGCTCTTACTCCTGGGTGTTCAATCACCGAGCATCCCTGCTGCATGAGTGACAAACTGCACCCAAATGTGACCTTTGGCAAAACCCCGGGATGTGCCTGAAGGGCAGGACTGAGCTGGTGTCCATCCTGACCGTCTGCAAGGACCCGAATGTGTGTCTGGCCGTGTGGGTGCTGGAGCAGGCTCTGTGTCCCCAGTCTGTTGCCATGGCTCCCTCCTGTACGTGACAAGCCACCTCTGTGGCTCCCTCTGAAAGAGCCCAGACTTCAGCTGCCACAACAACAGATGGGACCAGAGACACGGGGCCTGACAGAGCTCTGAGCTGTGAGGGCACCAGCAGCTCTGCTAAAGCCTGCTGCTGGCAGGGCTGGGGACGTGCCACGCCGGGCATGGAGCTGCTCCATGGCCACGGCCATGCTGGGGGTGCCGGCCGCTCCGGGAGGAGTGTGAGGGGTAATGCTCAAGGACAGGCAGCACGGGAAATGGGTGCTTAAATGGAAGTTGAACTGATGGCTTTAAAGGGGACAAACTTCACAGAATTACAGGATCACAGCATATTCTGAGCTGGAAGGGACCCACAGGGATCACCGAGTCCAACTCTTGAGCGAATGGCACATACAGGGATTGGACCCACAGCCGTGGTGTTATCAGCCCCATGCTCTGAACAGCAAATCTGAGGGTTAAAATCTTATCAACTGCGTGGTTTTGAAAGGTGCAGTAACCATGGTAAGGTCCAAACTCTGCACAGCACCGTGCCTCAATACCCCCCCTCGAAGGGATGGGCACACTGGCATCACTCAGTGCCTGTCGCTCATGCGTACCACAACAACTCCTGGTTTCCAAATCAAAAAATTCAAGACATTTGTCTCAATTTTCATATCATAACAGCAAAGAAGGGATATACAGGGGTAGTCTGAATTACAGACCAGAGTACCAGAGCTCAGAGATTCTTTCCTGTCCTTGAATCTGCTCACTTCTCAAAATGATTCACCTTGGACAAGGGTAGAGGAAAAGGGCAGAGGACACTCCACTTTCAAAGACAGAAGACACTAAATCTGTAAATCAAGATAATAACCTGCGAAATATTCTCTAGTTTCATTTTTTTCTTTTTATTTTTTTTTAATGCATTCAGCATGATTAATTGTCTCTTCAATTGTTTTGAACCTTGGAAGTATGTGTGAACAATAAGATTGGCATTTGTGCTTTTGCAGGCACTGAAGCACTTCTAAAATGCAAATCATGGATGGACTGAAAGTATTTTATAGGATATATGGAAAAAAAGGCAAAGGTTGATTAAATGTTGAGTCTTGGGTGGTAACTATTGGTAACTATTGCATTAGGAAATAAAGTTACAGTGGTTTGTACCACACAAATGGGATGCAGGCTGCAAACAAGGAATGTTAATAACCTCAGCGAGCACCAATGTGTGGGCAACAGCAGCCTGCTTAGAGGGAAGGGAAAAGACTGTTTCACTGGTATGGAGCTAAAAGTGAAAATGAATCGTTCTCTGTAGGAAATGTTTTCTTGTCTGTCCCTTTGTTATGAGCTGTGCAGTGTTCTCATGTATAACTTTTGTTATATTTGTGCTAAATATAAAAGGGGTCACATTAGCCTCCTTAAAACAGAGGTGAGGGAAGGAGTTTCCTGCAGTGAAAGCAGCTGGGACAGTGCTGTGGCCTCAGGTCATGGTTAAAAGTGCCTGATTTAAGAGTTCACAACCTGCTCCTGTGGTGCTGTGAGTAACTTTAGTTTGCCCTTAATTGTTTTCATTTAAATCTTTGTATATCTTCTCACAAATGAATCTTAAGAACAAAGGAAAAAAAAAAGTGATAACCCCAAAAAAAAACCAAAACCAAACCCAAAAACAAACAAAAAACCCCAACACATTAAGAAAAAGGAAAATATGAAGAAAGAAAAGACAGCTAAAGAAGCAAGTAAAAAAATTCTGTAGAAAGCAGATTTCTCTGAAATTAGTTGCTTTTAACCCATGAGTGGGTTTGGTTTGGTTTGGTTTGGTTTGGTTTGGTTTGGTTTGGTTTGGTTTGGTTTGGTTTTGAGCACTCCAGTGCTAAGTTCTAGAAGGATTTGGGGCAGTGAGAAGCACACATGATCCATGACAACAACGTGGTCCTGTGGAGTCCTTGTCCCAGGTGGCTGAGAACACCAAGTGAGCACAGTGTTGCCATCCCAGTTTGGGTTTGTGGCCAGAAGGCAAAGGAGTGCTTGTAGTTCCTCACATCTGGAAGCTGTCCAAATCCTTGCCCTGAAATCACAGCACAGTTAGTTCCAGGAAAGACTCACACTCTGGTTGTGCTTATTAAGCAGGACTTCAGCCTGGTGGAAGCTGACAGGAGTGCTGGCCTAGCTATTAATGGAATTGCATTTTCATCCATTTTGCTGGAAAAATAGTGGGGGGTGAGTTAGAAACAGTGCTGTGGGTAACAGTGGGGATGCAAACTGTCCAGGTGAGCACAGGAGAAGCTGCTTGGGAGTTGGAGGGGTGAGGGACAGAGACTTTGATAGACAAAAGCGAGACTTTTCAAGCTGCTGTCTCTTCATGCTGGACAATAAAAGGCTCATTTGGATTCCTACTTTTCTAAAACCATACAGGTTACTGCAGAGCCAGCAGTTGCCTCACAAAGGGTCAGAACTCTGCCTGTTGGGCTACTCTTGCTGGTGGTATCAGCTCTTGGGGTTCTCACGGCTCAGGGTTAGAGTGAAAACAAGGAGAGATCCAGCCACTGAAAGAGAGTTTAATAAAGAGAATGGCAAAGGGCAGGAGAGAGAAGAGGAAGGGGGAAGGAACACACAGTATTTATCCAGAACAGTGACATTTCCAGGCTTTCCCTAGATAATTCATTTTTCCATTACTGCAAATGGTTATTCTGACTGGAAGAATAACTACAGATGGCTTTTTTAAGAAGCTCAAAAATATGAAATGAGCAAGTTACACTTTAATAGAATTGAATCACTTCAAAGTATACATTCAAAGCCTGCTGGCAAATTTCTCGGGTGGCTGACTACAAACAGCAAAAATCCCCCATTTGTGGAGGTGTGATTTAGCAGGCCACTTCTCTGTACTGACTGATGTTTATATATTTGTCACTTCAAAGGTGATGAATTAGAAATATCAAACGTCATTAAAATCAATGAGAGTTTGCTCTTGACCTTACTGAGGCCAGGATTTTACCTATTATCACTGATCTCTTTGTTCTTCTATTTTGTCACTTTGGTCTGCAGCTGTGAAACTTTTCCTAACTTATGTTTTATCTCCTATGCAGAATTGTAATCACTACAGGATTGGCTTCCAGGGGAGCTATTCTGTACTTACCATGTTGTTATCAGGCTAAATTACCCTTAATATGCTGACTTTACACGACTTTGAGAAGTCCTGTCACTGAGCTTTTCTCACAGTATAGCAGATGGAGATGACAAGTTCATGTTGATACACCTCTTACCTATCCTAAAATATAATTTTGATCTGTTGTCATGTGCAGATTCCACAGGGTCTCTACAAGATGGGATCAGGATAAGCATTATACAGGCATGTCTGAAGGCACCATGTGTTTGAGAGCAGCAGGAATCCTGGGGACAAGTAGCTATTTTCACAGAGCTGATGACAAACAAGCCTAGGGCACCCAAAACATAAATGGCTGTTGATTTTATTTTCAATACCTCTTCCATTGTTGTGAATGAAATCTAGCTTTCTCTGGGAAGGTGTTGGTTCTTCAGTCCTTTTGTTTTCAAACAAAATCCAAAATCAAATCACAAGCAAAATTCTCATCTCTTTTAGGACACCAATTACCTTTCCTGGACAGATCTAACCCCAAAAAGCATTTTCTTTCAGCAGCTGTTTCTTCTGGTTTCTCCAAAACTACATCCACTTGTAGTCTGGCTTTTTTCCTGATAAGAAATCCATCAATATGGCATATTGGAGGTGGAAAACATGATGCAGCAATTTGTTAATGGAGAGTATATTTTCATTTTGTGAGAGAAATCACTGATTATGTGCAGTGATAAAGGTTCAGGGTCTTTTAAGCCCTCTTTCTGTGTGGTGCTAAGTTCTTATTTCAGTAGGAACTTTAGTAGCTCAAAATCTTTCCTTTTTAGCTCCATACTGAACCAATGCAATCAAATGTGAAATAGAAAATCAGAAAAGTAATTAATATTACCAATGGCATTTGTTTAAATGTTGCTTTTCAAAAGCACTTTAATTACAATATGCTTTTCATGTTGGTTGAGTTCATTTATATAGGGAATACAATCATTAATTATCATAATTAAGACACCTGAATTCAGCCTGACTGGCATTCCTTCCGCCCTGAGTTGTATCGTTGTTTTATCTCTGACAGTTGGGTTTTCAATCAGATGTTATCTACTTTTTCCTAATCATTAAGAAATGTTTTACTAATTAGCGCATGAAATTCATCCTACATCAGACTGAATTGAATCAAGGTCTATTATCTTGAACAGTAAGACACTTCAGAATTCACAGTAATAGGGCATGAATATGTGATACAGTTCATACACATTTCATGAACCTCCACGTTGCCGTTATTTTTTCAAGGCTCTGCAATTAGTTATGCCATTTTCAGGTCACTTAATTCCCTCTCACTGTTTAACAGTCTGGGAGATTACAATGCTCTAAAAGCCTGAGTTAACTCTTCCCAAGCCATGAGTTGTTTACATTCTGCAATAAAGATGGTTTTCTGAAACCTTCCCTCATGTCCTGAGAAACCATCTGCCATGGACAAAACTTTCCCTGAATATTGTTTGTTAGGAAAGGAGGACATATTTTGAACTATTATGCCAGTTCTAATTTTAGTTTCATGTACGTGAATCAGATCTTGCCCGATCTGCAGCTATTGTGACAAAATTTAGCCATTTTCCTCAGCTGATCTTCCACTGAAGATATTGTCATAAGCAGCTTGGGACCAATCTAAACCTGATTAAAAGGTTTTAATCCGGTTTCTAGTCAACTGTTCTAAATGCAAGGGAGGACATGCTCTTGCCCTTCTCTGTTCTCCAAGGCACAGTTCCCTAGTTGTGATAAGTTTTAATTTGCTTTGATTAAGTAAGGGAAAGGAGGTTGGGTCTTAGATTTACTTACAGGAAGTTATGAAGGCCAGGCTATAGAACTGCACAGAGATATTAAAATGATTAAGACTTCTCATTTATGTAATAAACCTTACAGTGTTACAGTCTTTATATTCAGATACTTGGCACGAATTTCAGACAGAATCTCTGGGTGGATTTACTTTAAATATGAGAATTTGTATCAGCCTGCAAATATCTATTCTTTCATGGTTCTAAAAGGTGCAGGTTTCTCATCTAGGCAAGATAAAAACACAAAAACTTTTTGATCATTAAAAAGTAGAATATTGTTGTATAAATCTTAGATACTTAGACATTCTCACAAGGCCTCATTTAGGTACACAAACCATAGCAGCAAGCGGAGACCCTGCCCTTGGCTGGACTTCCTGTGCAGCTACACACAAAGCACCACAGATTTAGGAGCTGATTTCTGTCACAGCAGACCATGCCTGGGTTGTTATTCAAAGCCAGATCTAAATAAATATTCCACAATTTTGTATTTGCTGTGAATGGGACATGTTTCTGGATAGAATGGCTAGAGTGGCCTTTAGCTGGATATTTCTGTATTGATCAGATCCAGCCCTGTGTGTTTTACTATAGAAAGTCTGGGATCTTCCTCCCTATGCTATTGGTGCTGGGAAGCAAACCTGGTTGTGCAACACTGGAATAGGGCCTTCTGGAGCCCATATTTTAAGAGATGGAGGTAAGAAAAACCTCTCCAGATTGTTAAAGGTTTGCAGTACAGAGCCATGAATGCCTCTCAAGCCATGTTCCAAGATCAGACTGGAGCTTCTGTGACACGAGTGCACCTTTGTGGTGTGCACCTTAAAATTGTTCATCCCCACTTCATATCAGATCAATTATTCAATGATGTTTTTTCAAAGAATGGTGTTTCTGACTCGCAGGGGTTACTGGAGAAAAATTCTCTTTTCCTACGTAATTCTACCACAGGTTTATGAATGAAAGGGCTTGAATTGGCAACATCTGAGTTAAATGGGAAGTAGCTGGTAGCAGAACACTTCCCCAAGGCGACTCCTGCATTTAGGAGCCATTTCCTAGCTTGCTGCCTTAGACTCTGAATTTCTTGACCTTAAGGATAGGCTGTAAAAGGCTTCTGTTTCCCAGGAAAGAACTGTCAAGGTTTAGTGCTTTAAGAATTTAGTCAACAATTTCTTGTTTAAAAGTTGAATTAGTGGCTGGAGTTTTACAGGTGCTGACTCTTTACCACCCCATTATCTTCAAAGCAATTTTTGTATGAAATGCTCAGACTATCACAGAGCTTCTGAGCTTGCCAGAATAAAGTTTGTACCAGCCCTAGTTGCATCTCTGAAAATTTTATTTTTTTGGGCTCAATGAAAAGGTTATTATTAGGTCTTGGTGGGACATGTCAGATTGAGCCCATGAAGATGAATTTGGAGTATCATTTCCACAGTTTTTGCCCTTTAATTTCAGATAAAGATGGTTTCTAAGAGTTAATTCTCTTTGTGTTTTCTTCTGTAATAAATGATGGCTGATGCTGTGTTTCCATACCAAATATTCTGCTAGAAGTGTGTCAGCTGTCCAGGTAAGGAATGCTTTCCCTTTTTTCCCTGTTTTCCCTTTTTAACAGAGGATTAGTGAACCAGCTTATGGGAAGCACATTCAGTGAGGAGCAGGAAAAAAATACCTCAATCAAAATCACTGTACTGCTGAAAATGAATGATTGCTCCTGGGGGAAGGAAGTAGGGTGGGAGAAGAGCTGCATTAAACAATTCAATGGGAAATAAGGTTTGTGTGGAAGCTGGAGAGCAGCATAAGATTTCCTTGCACATCCACACCGTGCAAGTATATTTTTGTAGCGCATCATTTCTCTTTAGTTGGTGTGTTCAGTTACTGCTCATCTCCCTGAGGGATTTTTATTAGTATTGAGGGAGACTTCACCTGGAAATGGAGTAGCCTGAAATTTGACAAGTTGGAAAAATACTTACATTTTTATCTGAATGAAAAAATGAAGTATTAAAAAAAAAAAAAAAAGGCAGGGGAGGGGGGAAGTAAACATGCATTTCAGCAGTCTCAAATGGTTACTGTGCCATTTATGGAGAACAATGTAATTATGACACATAATTAATTAGTTAATTACAGAGGTATTTATTATTTTCATACGGGGAATTTTTCTGTAAATAGTCCATTAATCTATTGGTATCCATAGACTCTGAGACAAAGTAAATAGTGTTCTTTCAGTTTGTGATCATTTATACTGTAAGAGAAAGCACTGCCAAGGTGCTGCACATCTCTAGAAATGCCGTTCCAAGAAGGTAGGGATGCACCTTTGGGCCTGGAGACTCAGGGTTTGAGAAGGAAAAGGTGAAGTTCATAGTGGGATCTAAGGTATATATGAAGCTGAGGCACAAAAATAGGTTCCAGCCAACTATGCAATGCCTCAGTGGCACTTTCACAAAAAGGCTGTGTCTAACATGGATTTCAGCAATTTAATGAGCAAAAAGTCACTTCCAGAAGCATCACTGACTCCTGTGTTGACCCAGCAATGAGAAAATTACTAGAGTTTATAATATTTCTGTGAAACAATGAATAGATTCTTTCTGTGGTAGTGCTATTCCTTCCCCACATGTTTGTTTCATCCTCCTGCTGTCAGTTTTTTGTACGTAGCCTTTTGATTTCCATGACTCACCTGCCTCCTATCTCTGACCAAAATTCTTGTTTTGCAGAAGACTATCTTATAAACTTGTGCATTTTGCTTTTAAAGCTAAATGTTGGAAACAAACACCTTCCAAATGCCAACAAAGCAGAAAAATATCTTCCAAAATGCTATGAATTCCCACAGTGGAAGGGAGATGGAAGAGTGCAACACAGCACAAAGAGTGCAAAAACAACATCCTGCTTCTGAGCTGCAGCACCATGATCCAAACTGGCACTGTTTCCAACTCAAAACTCTCCATCTGAGGCCAAAGTCTCCTTCTTTGTGCAACCTCTCCTGCAAAGCAGCAGCTCCCCCCGGAAGCATTGGGAGCTGGCAACGCACGACAAATGGTTTCATAGGGACTCGCTGAGCTGGGAAGCGAGAAGGAGGGCAGAGTAAGCCCACTATCATTTTCCTTTAATATTCTTTTGTTCCACTCCTTCCCAGGGTCGCAGGCAGCCCCAGTTTGGATTCAGGAGGATGAACTCACCCCAGTGTCACATCCTGCTCCCAGGCCTCGTGGCTGCAGGCAGAGCCGTGCCCTGTCTGGGGACCTGTGTCTGCCACAGAGTCAGGAGGAGAGGGGACTCGTAGCACTGGGCTGGTTACATGTGAAATTCTCATCACAGCAAAGATGGTGGGAATTGAGAGCAAACTGCTGGGCTGCCACTCTCTCCTGACTCTGCACTGTGACTGCAGCCTGTCTGCAGGGAGCAGCTGAGACAGGGGCTGACCTGGAATAGCAATCACACCCTGCCCTTTCTGCAGGAGCTTGTCTGTGGTCACTCATGGCTTGTGCTGCTTCCCATTCCTGGCAATTCCCTCAGGACAGGTGTCTCAGTCTGTGCTCAGAGCTCATGTCCTGCAGGACAGCTCTATCTCCAGCACCCCCACCGGGATCCTGCCCACAGGAGATGCAGAATCCAGCAGAAAAGTGGTGTCTTCTCCTCTCCAAGGACGATGTGGCCGTGGTGCCACATTATTGACACATTTTATAATGTTGTTCTCTTTCCTGTTGCTCCCCACCTCTAAATGCATGACTTCAGTTTTCTGCCTTAGAGACTTCACGAGCTAAAATCCATTCTGAGGGAAGGAGAATGCTGGAAAGCAGCAAAAGTGCTGCCTCTAATGGCCTTGACTATGAACACATTGACACTGGATGTAAGACAAGAAGCTGGAGGATAGATGATTGAAACTTCAGCTGTAGCAGAGCTTAAATTAAAGTTGTTTTATTCTACAACTGCAAGATACTATGTGTAAAAACAGACTTACAAGATGAAAAGATTGCACAAGGAAATTGCTTATGCCCCAATATTTCCCTGGTTCCTTTCTTAGCTCTCTGGTTTCCACCCTCTCCTTACATACATACCAAGTTCATTTTCTTACAAGTAGTTATTTTGTTTTGGTTTTGAAATAAGAAAATAGAAGGCTGTAGCAGGAGTAATTTTCATGTATTCCCCATCTCATATTTTTCTGGTTTTCTTTTTGCCCAGCAGTCTGTCTCTCTCTCAAAATCTCTGCTATTTGTGCTCATGAAGCAACCCACACATTTTCCAGTAGTACTTCCACTCTCCGGGATAATGTTTTTTGGACCGATATGCTGTAATACTTAAGAGGAAGAAAACATCTTCTAAGAATTCTTCTTATTTTCACCTTTTGATGTTCTCAACTGCCTTTTTTTTTCCTGAAATCTGATGGGTTGCAAGACAAGATTTTAAGTATTTACAACCATCTCTAATAAACCTCTTCATGGATATTTATGAGGCGCTGTTTTAGCAGGCTGTATTATAATATTAATCAAAATCAAGGCTGCCTCTTGGAAACACTCCAAGAGTTAGATCTTTGCTGAAATCTTTCCAGGTATCTTTATTTTTCCCATTCCTTTTGTTTTTTGTTGTTGTTAATTTCCAGTTAAGTTATTTATCAGATGATATTTGAATACATCTGAATACAGTTTTGACAGGAACTCAGAGAATCCTGAAATTAATCTTTGTTTTAATGTTTATTCAACACTTTTATATTTGTTTTCTGTTTATTTTTAAGGGAAAGGAACAATATTAGCACCCTGCTGTATCACTAAAATTACATTGTACAAGTTTATTGCTTACAAGCAGAAATGTCCTGGCATGTTCTGAAGACTTGTGTAGGAATCCTTGGTGCAGTTTTCATATCCCTCACTTGGAGGTCTCATGAACCCAGGAGGCCATCAGGTACAATTTCAAGTACCTGTTTCAGGTTAAGGATTGTTATTTCTGGATGCTCAGCTTGAGACCCTTAACTCTTAATTTTCAGAGGCATTAAGTCAGGCTGTCAGGGTGTGTTGAATGTTCCAAACCTCCAAGAGAGCAAATAAAATGTAGTGGGGATTTTTCAGATTGGGTCCTTAACGATTTTCAGAAGTTCACAAAGGTAAGGCCAGGACAGCTGGGCATGAAATAAGCTGCATTTCCTTGTTCATGTGTGCATGTATTTCTAAGCTGGATATATCACATCATTCCTTTTAATAGCATGTTAACTTGAAAGCCACTCTGGTGTGGTCAAACAGGATCAAGACCAGAAATTGCTTCTATTACTTCTATTGAGTCTTGCTTTGTGTTCAGTAATGCCTGACACTTTATGAATCTTCAAGAATCGTTGCAGAATTGTTGGGGATGGGTCTAAACCTGTTCTTAGTTCTCTGTTTTAATGTTATCATTTCCCACAAAATAATTGCTGCTGTATAGAACCACACAGGAGAACTCCACAATTAAACAAAAAGTCTACAGATGTGATTTGGGAAAGACCAGTGACATATAAAATACTTATACAATAGAGAATCACAGCAAAGCCATGTCAAAGAATAAAAGGTCAATCATGAAATATATTTCATTTCAAAATGTTTTTTCAGATGTAATGGTCTGAGATATTACCTGCAGCACAAGTCATTTGAAACCTGCAATATTGTTTTTAGTGCCTTTGCCAATGCCCTTGCACCACAACCACTGCAGTACATGAAGCTGCTGTTAGAGATTACAGAGGGCCACTGCTGATCAGTCCTAATTAAAACACCTCTTGTGCCTTTTATTGAAACTTACTCAGCTTTGGTCAATGATTTTAGGGAATATCATGGTAAATGTATCTGAGGGGAGATGACAAAGTCTGAGAAATAATAAATGTTGATGTTCAAACGTTCTTATAAGTGTGGTAGGAGTTGTCATGGCCAGTCTCCAGCCCTTACAAAGCTGCATTTTGTCCATGTTGAATTTAACTCTAAGGGCCCAATTCACCACTCCTTTTCACTGGTTTGACACTGGTGTAATTCCGCTGACTTTCACAAAAACGGAACAGCTGAAGGCTCATGAAACAAAATGGCCTTCAGGCCTCAAGTCATACAAACAGCTCTCAATCCAGTGGTACATTTTGGAGAGCTGAATGACTTGGAAATGTTACTCTTTTTATCAGGCTGATAACGGGCCATCAGTCCTTTCTGCAGCACCATCTGAAAGTCCGGAGCCATAACAGAGCAAGTGGCTAAAAATCAGCCATGAGGGAAGAGGAGGTCTCCAAAAGATTGGTGGAATCCTCAAGAGAAGAAACATTTCTGTCTTGATCTAAACCTCAAAGGCTTTTTAGTGTTGTTGAAGTCAGGATATTCTCATTAATGTTGTGAAATCAAGTCTGACTGAAGTTTGGGGGTGAGGAAGAGGTTATGGAAGTTGCCTTGAGAGAATGGGGAAGCAAGCAGAATGTGCTTGAGGGAAGGAAAGAGGAATATGCAGGGACAGATATTTTCTGTCAGCAGTCTGAATTCCCAGCAGTGAGAACTTCTGACCATTAGAGCAACGTGGAGGCTTCTGGCAGAGACCTTGTGTTCAGTGATGCCCCACTTTGTGGACTGGATCATCTGCACTAGAATAAATAGTCTTTAGCCATTAGAAATGCAGGCAGAGAAATTGTGGCTTCTGTTGTGCAGAAATCTCTGGACCAGGGTAGTTTTATCTGGCCAAATCCACTTCTACCTCTGCAGCTTCCCTTGTGATGTGCTGAAATGGCACAGGCAGCCTTGTGCACTAACCTGAATTCCATCCTAATAGATTGAGTGAATGATTAAACTTTAATTTGCCTGTGCCTACATTCCCAACACTGCAAGTTTGCAGGGAGGACAAACAAGGCATTGTCAGGGAAGTTATACCCAGAAATTTGCTCTGATTGACTGAGAGTGCATCAGCCTTGACATATTCTTGCAATATTTTTCAGCAACAGAAGGAAAGAGACAGATGCATTACATCCATCAAATTAACAGGGCAAAAAGGCAAATGCAAGGCAAATGCCAGTTCACTCTGCAGATACAGTTCTTGCCCAAGTTAAAAGGAGGGAGTAAGGTGGGCCATTGTACCCAGTTTTGGTCTGCCATACAAAATAGGCAATTACTTGTGTAGTTTGAGACAGTTTTGCTGTTTTCCTGTGCTGAACTGCTGTGCTCAGTTCCAGTGTTATACAGTTCTAGCTGGTGTGCTGGAGAGAGCAAGCAGAGAAAAGTGTGTATGCCTAAATCAAAGCAGTACTCAGTGAAATCCATTGTATTTTGATTTCTAATTATGGAAATTCTTTTATCCAGTGTGTCAAAGTGATTTGAAAACACTGAAACAACTCCACAGCATAGGTATTGCTCGCTGTGATATGATATCAGCTCTTGGAAATTTACCTCAGGTACACTTAAGCTGACAGCCTGGAGGTCAGTGCCAAAGAGGCACACTGCCTGGATTTGCATTTTCCAGATGCCAAGGAATGAGGCAATGCTGAGGGAACTAAGCCCTGCTGTATTTCAGAAGCTCTGTGTACACTGCCTAAGAAACCCTGAGCCCAAGCTACATATTCAAGCTGCTTCCTCTGCTCCTCTGCACAAAAGACAGACAGTGCCTGATTCCTTTGCTGGGAAACTCATCTCTTTGGGGTTGGATGAGTGCTTTTGCCTTTCTGTCCCCTGGGGACCTGCCTGCAGGCTGCAGCCTGGACATCGCAAAAAATGGGGAGGTTTTTAAGCAGAGGCTCTGCCTTCTCAGACGGCCTCTCAATAATCACAGCATGAAAATCTAAAAGCAGACTCCCAGCAAAGCACAGTTCAGACAACGGGGGGCTGCTTCCTGACTGGCTCCTCGCTCTTCTGACCCAGAAGGGTGTTTGATGGGAGAGGTTTTGGAGTGGATCTCCTGCTGAAGGCGAGGCTGCTCAGGCACTTCTTGAGCTAATTTCCCTTTCACTGCAGAACATATCCCCCCTCCATTCAGGAGGTGCCTGCCTTGGTCAATTCTCCCGAAAAGCCATTTGGAAATTCGTCCTTCTTTGCTAAAACACCCTGCCACAATATCAGCCTTTTGCACAGTTCATATATCAGTCTGCTGATGCTACAGGGGTGTTGCTTCATCCTTGATGAGCTGTTAAAAACAGGTGCTCACCCTGAGGGTTTGACTTAAATCCAACAGAATTAAGAAATGTTAAAGGAGGATCTGCATCTTTCAAGCAGACCCATTGTGTCTTGGTGCTGTAGATAAGCTCCAGTCAGTGTAAGAAGAGGCGAAGTTTCACTCGGGTAAGAGCAGTGCAGTTTGAAATGTTGGCAGCTGATAAGTGCAGGTGAGGATAAAGGCATGTCTGCATCAGTCACTTGCATTTCACTCGGAATATATTTTTCTTTGTTGGAAAATCCTGCAGATATATGCACCCATCTGCTTCTCAATCCACATTATCTTACTGCTAGTGTGCTTAATTATATCCTTTCCACAAAATCCCCGATTTTAATATGCCTTGGAAGTATATTCTACACCTTCTTTCTAAAATAAAATATCCTAAGTATCTCTTCAGGCCTCCAACTTGAGAGACCTGAAAATGCAAATTAAAATACTTTTACTTCTCACTAAAGGTACTTCTAGACTCCGAGATTATGCAGAGTCTTGTCCTTATATCATGATACCTGTATCTTGTGCTTCTTAAAATATTGACCCAAAGGACCTTTGCACACCTCAGTTAAATAAACACAGACTGAGTGAGAGCTGAACATGAGAAGGTGCAATTTGGAAGCACGTTATCTATTCATTGTGGGAATTTCTCACACTTTCCCATATAGGTTTTTTTTTCCTTTTTCAGTCATACAGGGAGAAAATAAAGCAGAAAACTTTCTTTTGCACTAACCTGAGGTCCTGTCCCTTCCCACTTGCATTATTCTGGGATTAGGTGACACTGTGTATCTTTGATTTCACTTATTTACATTGAGTTGTGTTTAACTCCTCGACAATGGGATCCTATTCAAATGTATTTGGTTTATCTCTTTTGACTCTGAAAGTACAAATAATACCAAAATTTCAGTTGAACTTTCATAAAGCTGGTGGTGTCATAGTAAAGTCAAATAATCACATTGATTTTCACTTGGCATCTAGACTAACTCTTAAGGAATATATGTGGTAATTGATTTGTATGCTAGAGTTACTGCAGGATTTATTTTCAAAATGAGATTTTGGGGTAGGTTTTTTTTGTTAATTAAATATATTTAAAAGGATTTGTGTTCTCTTCTTGTTCATATAGACTGAATTTTCAATGACTTCTACCAAAATGTTAGGTGATCCTCTGCAGTAAATAACCATTTTTGTGAGATAATGCAGGGGTCTGAGAAATCCTTATTTCTGTATTACTTCTCCCAGACAAAACCAAATATTACAGTTATCATTTGGGATCCTATTGTTATAATGACATTTTAAAGACACCACACTTTAAAGTTTTAATGAGTAGGGCTCCAAATTTTTTAGTTTAGGTCTTACATTTTGCACCTTTTTAAGCACTTCTGCTTTTACTAGAATCTTTTGAGTAAAAATGACACAGATTTCAGTGGGAAGTAGCCTTAATATCATCACCCCTTCTTACCACTGCGTCTGTCACGTGGGCTCCAGGGTCCCCAAAGGCTGCAGCTGGTGGAGTTTGTGCCTCTGCCCAGCCACATCCCGACTTTTGGCACTTGTCCCAGGGAGAGGGGAGGGACAGAGCTCTCCTGGGGCCCGCAGGAATTGCAGACGTGGAGCCAAACACCTGGTCATTCACCACAGAGCTGGGCTGGGCCGCCCTGGGGTGAATGCTAGAAGAAAATCTAAGCATGTGGGATGAGATTTTCAGATAGATTTAAGACCCCATTTAGTGACCTGTCAGGTGATTTGGATTTATTTTTAAGTGATCATAAAAGCTCGCAGAAATCAGTTTTTTTCAGAGACACATTTAAGAAGCCAAATTTATGAGTTCTGACAATGTTGCAAAGCAGCTGAGAAACTTAAATGCATCCTCCAGCTTTTATTGCTCTGATCCTTAGCTCCAGTGGGTACAGTTGGATGTACAAATGCTTATTAAAACTGCAATATCATCCTTCCTGTGATAGCCCTCCTATGTTTATCAAATATTTCTGTGATGGTTTCAGGGGATGACAGCACAGGAAAGGGATGACCTCTAACAATTGATTGATAAATTGGACTAATTTTTGAAATATCTGAGTTCCTGCCCCAGATTTGCCAGACTTCATAATGGCTGCACAGGTAATTTGACCTTTTTGATCTTCTGTCACTCACCTGTGATGGAAGCAAGAGCATTCTTGTGTCTTGGGGAAAGCAAGGAGGATATATCTGAAATACAGCAAAGGATTAAACCAGGTAATATGAGAATAATAATAAACACATGACTAAAATAACAGAAAAGCAGGCATCAGATTTTGAGCTGGCCTTGCAGTGGGCCAACAGACATTGGTATATTTAGAGGTCTCTTCAGGGCGTGCCTTCAGAGCTTGTCATCTTCAGCTGATGCACATGAAGTAGGGCTGTGTTCTAAGGACACTTGACATTTATTGAGACAATTATTTAGTCAACCAAACCCCTACCTATTTGTTCAAGGTAATCGACCCTTATCTCACTCAGGGGGCTGCACAGACACACACATCACTTTGCCTCTGTCTTCAGAGAGAATTAGTGACAAATCCAGGTTTACAGGGCACAGGAGGGTTGCTGGCCCCCGGTGCTGTGTTTGGGCTATTGATGACATCAATCATAGTGAAGGCACAGTGCAGTTGCCAACCCCACTAGGTATTGCTGTTTTTTAAAGGTATCCAACACCAAATCACAAGCACTTGAGCTTCACTGCAGGAAGCAAGAGGCCTGGCCTGCTTTCTGTCACTGCTGAAGAGAAATGCAATGCATTTATCACAGGAAAAAGGTGTAGACTTGAGATTTAGTCATCTTACCGTGTATAAAGCTTTGATGTATGTTATTAGAAACTACCTGTCTGGGCTGTATTTCATTTAAGCTTTTAGAGCCATCTAAATCAACTTCTTTAGCTTTAGGAAGATAAAGATTGTAAAACAAGTTATCTGAGCATCAGGAGGACTACTGTGCTGATTTATACCTGCTACATACAGTAGGTGTGTAATCCACTTATAAATCACCAAGCTGATGCATATTTTCAGAATTATCTGGGTATTTGGTTAGTGCAAGTTTAACTGAAGTAATATGAGCACGTGCTTGCTTTTTGTAAGGCAAGGAAGAACCAAAGGCAAACAAAAGTGTTAAAAATGATTAAAGGTACCAGGAACACAAAGCTATTATTCTTATGATGTCAATGCTTAGAAAAATGCCTGCTGAAGCATTGCTCATAATAATGATATTTCCTCTGTAGATCAGGATGTCTTACCAAGAACAAGATGCATTTGCTGTACCTTTATAAGGCAGTGTTGGAGAGTCAGGTGGTTCTCCAGCTGACTGGAACTGGACGTCTGCAATGACTTTCCTGGCAACTCAGTTGCTTTTGCATGCATGAGAATTATTTCTTCAGAAATACCTGTCTGGAAATAAGCAGGAGCTGTGGAGAAAGGTAAAATGACTATGCCAGTTTTAGTCATTTAGATAGAAAAGTTGTCTGAATAGTGGAATTTATTTAGCTGCTGTACAAAATCTCTTGCCATGCTGACTCGAGACCAAATATCTGCCTTGGCTGGAGCAGTCAGCTGAAGCAGAGCTGCACAACCTCTGGAGGCAGCAGGATGGCAGGAGGGGATGTGGCTGGAATCACAGCCTGGTTGTCTTTCATTTGCCCAACTTCAAGAAAGCCATTTACACCTGCTCTTGTTTCAATGCCTTGATGACCAAAAATCTCTTAAAAAACTGTCAACCCAACCTAATCCCCAAAAATACACAACACTCCTCCAAAACAAAACAAAAAAAAACCAGCAAAAAACCTTGAGAGAGACGTTAGGAGCAGTGGTTTTAAAGTGGTTGTTTCCTTATGACTTTGATTTTTGTTCCTAAAAGAAACTCTGTGTGTGGGGGGAAAGGAGAAAATGTGATCATTCTTTTACCCCAGGGAATAAGGTTCTAGACAAAGCTGTAGCATTTGGTCATACCTCAATTTCTTCTCCTCCTTAATGAACTTGGCCGATTAAGTATTTCTGACATTGTCTTTGGAGCTCTTTGTCACTTTTCTCATTATTCCCTGTTCATAGAGAAATGATGTTGGGGGATATTTCTCTGTGGCTGCAATCTCTTACATCACCCTTGAAACAAGCCCTTGCCACTGCCTTCCTTACACAGCTATTGTGCTAGACAGCTGGAAAATAACTGAATTCTGCATTGCCAAGAGCTCTCTTTTTAAACAAAATTGATATTAAAGAAGTGTAAAGCTGTGCTTTAAGAGTTAACATCTGAGTATAGTAGGGTCTTCATATTTCCATGGCAACAGCTTAACATGATCAGTAAGCAGAGTGGACAATTTTGCTATGAGGCGTCATTAAAAGAAAAATCACGCTGGGAAACACACATGTATCATAGAATAAAATCTCTTCTCTCCGGTTTTGAAGACAGACAATTTCTTTGTTGCTCCATATTGATACATTGTTTTGAAATTGCTGTTGCATTAGAAATGCAAACAGTAATTTACTTGGCTTTTAATTACAGTTTTTGTGATAGCAGTGATGTAAATTCAAAGGAGCAACTTTACAACAGAGGTAATCTGACAGCTGCCACTAAACCTCTTATTTACAATATGTATCACCACATTTTTTACAGCAGGTTTTTGTTGGTGGAGTGCTGCACAGCTCCCTGTGGTGGCAGGGGTGGGCTCAGCTGCTGGTGGAGCCATTTCTATTAAGAATGTATTGATAGCTGGTGCACCAGCAGTGGCCAGCCTTTCCTGCCAAGTCCATTCTTTCTAAAAGGTCAGAGGTCTGCAGCGGGTGTGATGAGACCTGTTTGCTGTTCCTCTGCGCTCCCTGTGCCACTTGCATGGGAGCACAAGGCCTGTCATTTTGTTCTGGTGGTTCTTGCTAATGACTGCTGCCCCTGTCCTCCTGCACACCGTGAGGGCAAGCAGAGCTCTCCGAGTGCTAAACTGTGGTTACTCCTCTTCAACCTGTGGCTCTGCAGGACAGGGTCTGCATGGAGAGACTTCTGGAACTTCTGGCTGATTCTCTACTGCCAGCTTCCATCCAGTGAGGGAACTCTGCCTTGTTTGATGGTGTGCACCAGCCCAAGATGTCAAGTGTTATTTTAACATCCTGAAATGAACTAACACTGACAGACTGCACCATCTCTACAGCCCCTGCAGAGGGATCTGGACAGGCTGGATCCATGGGCTGAGGCCAGTGGTGTGAGGGACAACAGGGACACGTGCTGGGTCCTGCCCTGGGGTCACAACAACCCCATGAATGCTCCAGGCTGGGGCAGAGGGGCTGGAAAGCTGCTGGTGGGAAAGGCCTGGGGGTGCTGGGACAGGGGCTGGACACGAGCCCAGGGGTGCCCAGGTGGGCAAGAGGCCGATGGCACCTGGGCTGTGCCAGCCCTGGGGTGGCAGCAGGGCCAGGGCAGTGCCCACCCCTGTGCTGGCCCTGCTGAGGGACCTCGAGGGCAGTGTCCAGCAATATGGCCCTGCTTTGAAAAGGAGGCTGGGTTAGAGACCTCCAAAATCCCCACCTTGTGAAATACTTCTAGATCTGTGTTCAAGATCCTGTTCAGTACTAATTATTTCTTTCCCACATACAAACATAAAATACATTACAACATGTCTGGGTCTCATTAAAAATTGTTTAGTGGAACAGAATCTGGGAGCAGGTTTGTTTGGTGATGAGAAGACATGCCCTGTTGTGTTTTTCCCAGGCTGGGGCATTATTAGTGCCAGGCTGTGACACACAGTGTGAAGGAAACATCAGGAGGCTGCAGGAGAGAGAAATCAGTGCTGATACAAACAGAGGGAAAATAAAGGGAGCAAGACCAGTTACAGATTGAACCTTGCATGTCAGTCATGATGAAAAGGTCTTCCAGAGCTACTTGAGCAGATGAAGAAATCATGCATGAAGATGTCAGTGTGTCTTTGACTGTAGAACATGAAAATCCATTTGTTTTAACCTCCCTTTGCCTTACTTGAGTATTTCAGCAACAAATGATTCTTGGCAGTAGTACTTTACTATGCATGCCCCAGAGAAGACCTAACTGGGCCTTCCAGGTATTGATGTCATATAAATAATATTATAATGGAGCTCATTTAATATGAGTCCGAATGTGGTAAATGGGGAAAGTTATATTCAGCAGAAATAAATATTATTATTCCCACTGCCAGGAAGAACTAGCGTGTCAATGGAATCCATAAATCAGGCTGTGTCACTCTCACTTAATCAAATTTACCTTGACATAATTTTACTAAGTATCACCCATGTGTTACCCGATGTCAGCAACTATTTGCATCCTTATGCATAACAGTAATGCAGGTGACATATAGAACAGTCTTGTCTCTCAGGCTCAAAATATATTTATCACATCTTATTGCTGTCATTTGGCACTTAATATCAGGCCTATTAAAGTGTAACTCTTATTAAACATGATGTTAAACTAAGGAGCCTACTTTATTTTCAGTTGTATCATGAAGGAGTGAACATGGAAGTTGCAGTCTCCTTGTGTGTAACAGCTGTGTGTGAAGTAGTGATAAATCCAGTGCGGCTGGAAAAAGTTTGAGGATAGGATTGTCCACTGAAGAGAGCACTAAACCAGTTGGGATCCAGGTAAGCTCAGTATTTTCCTTGATTTTGCATGATATTGTATAAGCCATTTCATATCCCTAACACTGTGTATCCCTTTCTGTGATTTATTTGTTTTATCCAGTTAGATTGTACCTTCAGAGGGTTTGTACCATGGCAAGGACGATAGCTGAGACTTCTGGAATGTACTATTGTATATATAAGGGCAAGCAACAGCATAAAAGCATCCTACAGACTTTGATAGGCTCCAATTCATGCAGACCCTGTCAACTTCTATGAGGGATCTTTGCTCAGTTCTTCAAAAGTAAAGAAGCAAGATGAGATTTTTTTTATTTTTACTGGCACAAAGCTCTCTGAACTTCCAAGTCTGGGCTTGTTGATTTGAGCCAATTTTCTTTTAAAAATGAGGACTGATGCTTTTTCCCCCTTTTAAAAATGAAGCATACAAGTATTTCAGTTTCCAAGCCAAATTTGAATGCCTTCTAAAAAGCTGCATGGTGACCCCAGGTCTATAAAAAACTGTTTTATGTAGGCCATCATGTAAGGGACACATTGCTTTTTGTAAGAAAATAAAAAGGGAGGCAATAAGTTACAAATCCCAAAGCAGCTAAGTGAGAGTGGAGGAAAGTACCTTCGGTTTTCAGAAACCGTAGATTGTGGTTTAGTGATCCTGCTGGCACCTCAGGGAAATGAAAAGAAAAAATGGTGTTAAAAATATTCAAGAGGGAAAAAAATACAAAGAGTTGAGAGGAATGGGTTAAGAGTGATAAGAAATTTCTGGAAGGTCCGCATATAAAAATAAGTGTCCATCACAGTGGGCATTCTCAGCACCTCTGCAGACAACATCAGACCCTTCCTGGAAAGGTCCCGGAGCAGGGGGACCTGTGACAGGAGAACGAGAAAACGAGATGTGACAGAATTAGAAGGTGACAGCAGGCAAAGCACGAGAGGGCCCCTCCTTTGGACGTGGAGTGAGGCAAACACAGATGTGAGCACGCAGAAAAAGGGTCCCCATTGTGCCAGCTCAGCAGAGGGACGGGGCTGGGGCTGTGCGGAAGGGCTGCCTCAGCTGGCCACGGCAGCATCTCCTACAACACCTGAGTGCAGTGTTAGCCCTCACTGAACACAACCCCACGGCTCCAGGAGTGAGCCCAAAGCCAGGGAGCTCCACAAACCTGCCCACAGAGGCTCCTGGTGTACAGCTTGCCATTGCCTGACTCAGGATGTGACCTCCAAACCGCTTCTGGTTCTCAATTTGCATTTCGTGCCATTTGTGGAATTTTATTTCTGCTCACTGCTTCTGCAGTGCTGCCTTTGAAAGTGGTGTCTGCTTGTAACAGCAATTATGGAATATTCAATTTCTGTGTTTTACAATTCTGCTGAATTTTGTTCAAGAATATATTTCATACAGTGTTGTTTTTCTCTCTTGATTGGGAGATCTGGCCTATAAATCATATTTCCAGAACATCTAATCATCTAATGAGCTTCAGATTATAATTTGTGGAAACAGGTGCCCTTTCAGAAGGAAAAAAAAATGACATTTATGCAAATATTTCTTCTAAAAATGAATTTGCTGTCTATTCATAAAAATGTAAGGAAACTTTATCTCTGTGGTTTCCTTGTTCTAATTCATTTCACAAATAAATTTAAGACAGCTAGCAAACTGAGAAAAAATTATCCTTGCTGAGGTGTTATTTCATTCAGTTTTAAATATTAATGTATGATGTTGCATCGTTATGTAGCACTCTTCACAAAGATGATATAAACCATTTGTTAAAGAAAATATGAAGCTTCTGAAATGTCTGCTCATAAATGTTTACAAGAGAGATCATAGGTAGAATTATAGGAAAGGCAAATGAAGAATAGATGAGCCTAGGGAATCCTGGGATAAGACATGGTTGGCAAGCAGCCCAAGCTGGATTTCTAAATGATGACCTTTTCTTCCTTGAAATCATAATATTTTTGCATTTCTAAGCCACACCATCCCATGATCAAAGTGCCTGTGCCTTGAGTCTGTATGAAGTGGATGTGCACAGTGAAATACAGAAAATCAGTAATCACAGTCACAGAATGGCCTGGGTAGGAAGAGACCTTAAGGATCACCTGATTGCAACCCCTGCCATGGGCAGGGACACCTTCCACTGTCCCAGGCTGCTCCAAGCCCCAGTGGCCAACCTGGCCTTGGGCACTGCCAGGGATCCAGGGGCAGCCACAGCTTCTCTGGGCACCCTGTGCCAGGGCCTGCCCACCCTCCCAGGGAACAATTCCTTCCCAAGATCCCATCCAGCCCTGCCCTCTGGCACTGGGAAGCCATTCCCTGGCTCCTGGCCCTCCAGCCCTTGGCAATTGTCTCTCTCCATCTCTCCTGCAGCTCCTTCAGGCCCTGCAAGGCCCCACTGAGCTCAGCCCAAAGCTTCTCCTCTCCAGGCTGAACAATGGCAGCTCTGGCAGCCTTTGCTCCCAGCAGAGCTGCTCCATCCCTCTGCTCATGCTGGTGCCTCCTCTGGGCTCGTACCAGCAGTGGATGGAATTTTTCAATGTCTCTACTGCAGTTTGGAAGAGCTGCAGATTTGTGAAGTCCTGAAAGCCCAGCCCCTTGCTGTGGCTTGGCTGGTGGAGGTGGCACTCATGGGGTGCTGGAACAGGGGAAGGGTGTGCTGAGAGCAGAGCAGAGAAGAGAGAGGACACTTTTCAGCTCCCATGCCACAGTTGTGTTTCATGGTGCAGAGTCCTTACATCCTGTGTGACTTATTCCAGGTGCCCTTCAGCTCCCAGAGCAGCCAGGCTTGCACAGGGAAATCCTGACACAGTCTCCTGATCTCCAGGGCTGCACAGACCCCTCTGGCATGGCATGAAAAGTCAAGGCCAACTTCCCTCAAAATCTTAATAAAGAGGCAGTGAGTTGAAGTCCGCTGGGAAATTCCCTGTGATAGAAACAAGCAAGCGGATTTTCTTCCCTGTTCCCTTTGGGGAATTGTAAGAAAACCCCCCCCACACACTGGGGGCTTCTGCTTGATTGTACCCTGCTCACTGAGTTCACCCTGGTCCACGCAAACAGCATCTCACTTGCATAGTTCATTGTTACCATATAAAGATTTTATTGAGTTTCCTTAACTAGATTTGGGCTTTATTATCTGTTTGCCGAATGACAGGCAATATTAATGCTCCTGTTTTCTTCCAACATACAAATTATAGAAATCTATTTAATTTCATTACTGCAGTTGAATTAATTGTGTATAATATGATATTGAGGGTTTTGCTACACAGGAAGAAAAGCAAATTAAGGTGGCAATAAGCATAATTGAAATCCTTTATTTGTTTAATAATTTTTTTTTGCATTCTCTTTATATTTGTTCTTCACAGTTTTGGTTGTCCTTTTGTTAATTCCAGCAAAAACAAGTCTTCCAGATTTGTAGCTGTTTTGACATGCCACTGTTAGCTCACGGAAATGTGACAAGTGCAGAAGAGAACTTCTGATTGGATTCTATTGCAGTATTATGCTATGTCTACCAGTAAAAAATGCAGAGAAAATTGAATCCTAAAATTATCTGCCTCTCTTCCATTTACTCTCCAATCCATTTCTTCTATTTTTCAATTATCATCTGGTAATAAATGTGTCATAGTGCAAGATGAGACCTCCGTGGAACATGGCAACACTGAAGACAGAATGGAAAATTCAAGAATATGCAAACTTGTTTGGATGCAAATTTGGTCATTATGTTGAACTGAAAGATAGGAGCTGGAGAGAAGGGAAGTAGTAAAGCTCTAGAAATTTCCTCTGCTAACAAAACAGTCCTCTGCCACATCTGCCACTGTGCACCAGGACATGCGTCTTCCAAAGGATTTTCTTGTTCTGAGACAGGTTAGGAGGTTTATGAAGCTTTTGATTCCCTCTGCAGGTTTGTCTGGGAATTAGGTGGGGCACAGATATTGGATAAAAGCCATGGCCTTTGGAATCAATGATTAAAATTTTATTGGCTCCTGTACACAGCCAGGATCCCTTAAGTGTCTGAATCCCACTCTCCACTGTTTTCCTTACCTGTCTCTGAATTTGTCCCCAGGAATGTTACACACGAGCACAGTTCCCATCCTGCTGTGAGCCTCACCCTCTCCTAAGACATTTAAATTTCTGAGGAGAAATCTTGAGAGAAGAAAAGAGTTCTCAGATTTTCAATTTATCTGTAGCCTGGAAGGAAAATGACTGTAAATTCTGGAGCTTCTGCAGCTAATTCTAGGGGCAACCCCATGCCAGCATTGGAATCACGAGGAACCAGCTTGTGGGGGCTCCAGACGTCATTTAGCCTCACTGAGCAGAACTCTCAGAGCTCTCAAGAGAACTCTCATATGTTTTCAATATGCTAGTCAAGGCTCCATGGCAGATATTCCTTCCAAATGTGCTTCTGCCTAAAAATGCACCAGTATTCCTGAATAATATTGTGGAACTCCAGGATGCTGCAGCCTCTCCATTGCTTTACTGCTGGACCTGGACTGTGCACTTATTTTGTGTGGCCACTGTTGTGCCTGGGACACCTCTGCTCATCTCCTGGCCTCACTGTGCCTTTCCTCTGATTCTTTGTTGACTCTTTAGCTGCTCACTCAGGGATAAAGGAGCAGGCTTCACTTCCAAAGGTCAGTTCACCTCCTGAATGTTTTGCTAAATGTAAGAAGTTGCCAATTTCAAGCCAGTTTTAGTAACAGTTGAGAGTCTGATTTTTCTGATGATCTCTGGCAAGTGAAGATGCTGAGACAGTCACGACCCCTCCCCTTCCCTGATACTTAAGGAACTTTGCTTATTTTTGTAAATCCAAAGATGATGTTCTGCAACATCATGTGTAAGTTCATCATCTCGCTGGAAGAGGGATGAGCAGCATGAAAAGAGCTGCCTCAGGCATAGACATTGCTGTGTGTTTGCACTGGCTATGAATAAATCTGAGCTGGAATTCCAAAGAAAGCTCCTCTGTTAGAAGAGGCAGGGCCAGGGGTAATCTACAGGTGGAGGTTTTCAAACTAATTTGAAGAGGTACTTGATAACGGTGAGATATGTGGTGTGATAATGTGAGAGCCATAAGCTGAACATTAGGTCTCATAGGAAGTTATTTATTGTTTCTGCACTCCAAATGTGCTGTTCCTGGAGACTACTCCCAGGTCCAACAAACTGTGGGAACTGACTGGGCAGTGCAAAGAGAAACTTGAGATCATGTAGGACAGCATGACCTACCCAATGCACTGGGATGTGGAAATGCAGATTTCCTGCCTCAAACCGGAATCTGAGAATCTTTACCTGCCCCTAGATTTTGGACCGTGTACAGCTTTCCTACGGGGAACTGGCCAACACTTTTTTTGGTGGCTGCACTTGAGGAAAGTGCAGGAAAGGAACAAAACTAATCTTTTAGTCAAATTGTCTATCTCACACACTCAAGATAAATCAAATGGAGAGAACAATGTGGAAATGGGATGATAGTAGGAGGATACTGGCCCACTGATTTCAGCATGAGTCTTTCTGGCTGGTACCATGTCAGCAAGAGGAGAATTAATCTGAGACATTTTACGGAAGGCACTTGTAAGTTTTGACAAGCTCCAGGGCAAACCAATTGAAGTCCAGCATTTCCAAGAGCAGGAACTTATTTGCTTTGTTTCTTTCAACACTAGAGAGAGTGAGAGTGAACATAGAATGAAGCTCTAAAAAAATCCATTATTTCCTGTGAATTATGTTCTTACTGATCTGAAAAAAACCCAAACCCAAACAACCCCAAATTAATTTGAATAATATTTTTTTTACTTTTCTTCCAGGGGAGAGCTATTGTTAGACTGACATTCCTAGACACATAAATACTAGACCTGCATGTGATCAGTTATTTTTTCTTCCTTCAGAGAGTCTCAGAGCTTTTTTTCATGGCTTCATTACTGAATTTGAGACTCTTCAGCTAAACCCTGAGGAGCCTTGGAGGGCAGAAAGCCGTGCTGGCAATAAGTTAAGTCACAAAGTGACCCAGGCTTCTTTCCCTGTGAGTTGGCTGGGTTACCCAGGGGTGCAAAAAAGGGACGTGTTCACTTCAGAGAACACCACAGGGAGAGCTGAGGAAATAATTCAGGCTCTGTGCCACTGCCTTCTTCTGCTGATTGTTAGCTGTGGTTCTCTGCTTGTAACCTGGATAAAGTTAGTTCTCCCTCAACCAGGCTGTTTCTTCATTTAGCCTGGTAAGAGACAAGTTAAAAAGAAGCAACCCAACAAAGTCCTAGCCCAATGCCATTATCTGTAAGGGCTCATTGTAAAGGCTGATTTTTATTTCATTTAAAGCTTCCAGCAGGAAAACTTCACACAGCAAGGTTGGGAAGACAGCCCCCTCGCTATTGTTCTCCACTTTTGATTTGCTGTGAAAGGATGCTCTATTTTAAGAATCATGATTGTCTTCTCTTAAGGGCAATTTTAGGACTGTTCTCTTCAAGCAGAAGTAGATGGAGGTGGAGATAATAAATCCAGCAAAGTACATTATAAAGGCCTAATAAATGTTAGGGAATGTACTTTAGCCTAAGGGGATCAAGACCATTCTCCCTGTGTCTCTCTTGCACACACATTCCCTGATCATAACAAGATGAAGTGCAGATTTTATTGTATTTATGTGACAATTCTAGCCTAGATCAAAAACAGGGCAATGGAAAAAATATGCATCTAAATTAAAAGAAGATTTTCAAATGCTTTAGCAAAGCGTTTTTTAATCTGACACCTTTAAGCCACTGCCTCAGCAGAATGGATCTTAAGAGGAGATTAATTTTTGGAATTTGCTACCACACACATCTGATATTGTTTAAATTAGATTTGATTAAATACTTTTCAGGCTTAAAAATAACAGGATTGCTTGTAGAATTATAATTCTAGATTTACCTGCTGTACCTTGTTAAGGGGATGGGAATAAAAATGTGTGGGAAGGTAGTGTGTTCTTGGTCACCTAACAATGAGTGGGCTTCTTCCACAGCTTTTTTGGGAATTTTCTGTCAGTCCTAGATGGTTCCTCAGCTTTGTTTACTCTAATTTTTTAATCAGCAATTTACTAGAGAATTTCAAAATGCCATAAATGAAAAAGTAAACTCCTTTCACTTAGTAAGTGAAGTACTCTGTCAGTAAAAAATGTTGCTTAACATGCAGTTGTAACCAGTGTCAGCTTGTGCTTGGACTTGTAGAGTGTGGAAAGTACCAGAATTTAACAAAAAAACCCCAAAAAACCCCCAACCAAGCCAAAACAAAGCAAGAAAACCAACCAAAATCCAAAAAGGAAAAAAAATCCACCACATTTTGTGGGATTTCCAGATCACAGCAAAATGAAAAGTTTGAGTCCAGTAATATTTGTTTTGTTAATACATTGCAGTCAAATGCATATTGCTCCCTAAAATCCTTTGTGTGGAGGATGTTTTCCCTCCAGGCACAAACTCCTTCAGGCTCTTAACAGTGGTGGTACCTTTACCTTCACCAAATGGAAAAGTGTCAATTTATTTTTTCACACATTTAATGATGTTCATGAAAAGTAACTCCTTTTCATGACTTGAGCAAACTTCTGAATATAAAGAGCATAAATTTAAACATTTACATGATAGCCTCAGTGATGCTTCTGTAGAGGGAAAATATTCTTAGGAAGTCAGTATCTAAGTGTCCTTTCTCTCCCATTTGTTGCAAGCTCAAGAAAAATAACCATGAACATTTTAGGGTACTTGAGTATAAAATCTTGAAGGCATGAAAGGAGTTAGGCTCAGTGGCAAACTGTTTGTAAAGCTGGCGGTTTGAAGGGTTCTTACTGTTTGGGCATTCTGTTGTATGAAAGATTCCCATGATGATATAATTTAGTAAGATTTCTGGAGTCTCTCTATAAACATAAAATGCACCAAACCTTTCACTTTCTTTGTTTTCTAAAGTGAAGTTATGACATTCCCTTCTAAAGTGAAGTTGGAAAAAGACAATTGAACAGGACTGGAGGGCCAGGAGCCAGGGAATGGCTTCCCAGTGCCAGAGGGCAGGGCTGGATGGGATCTTGGGAAGGAATTGTTCCCTGGGAGGGAGGGCAGGCCCTGGCACAGGGTGCCCAGAGCAGCTGTGGCTGCCCCTGGATCCCTGGCAGTGCCCAAGGCCAGGTTGGCCTCGGGTGCTTGGAGCAGCGTGGGACAGTGGAAGGTGTCCCTGCCCGTGGCAGGGGTGGCACTGGATGGGATTTAAGGTCCCTTCCAACACAGGCCATTCTGCCATTCTGGGAAATTGAATTATTCTGTGTGCACAGCTCAGTATTCCCATCCTATGAGTCCTTTTTTATTCATTCCTTCTATAGGACAGCCTTGCTTTGATACATTTTGCAGAAAGGGATGACAGAAAGGGTACAAATGTCTTCCTGAGTACAGGAGCAGGAATACAAAGGGCTCTTCCTTTGAAGAACACGTTAGGTTGTGAATTAGAGTCTGGAGTACTCTGCTGCCTTCTTCAGCATCCTGCCCAGCAGCTTACAAATGAGGATATATAAGTGCAAGGAAGAAGAGATAGATATCGATGTCCAGGAAGATCTGTGCCAGGCACAGTGTTTCCATGTTTGTGCTGTGCTGGGAAACGGCAAGAGAGCACTTTATCTGTGACATTTAACTGAGTCATTTCTGTATCACACTGAAATCTCGCTGAGGAAGCCCATATTTTGTCAGCAGAACCCAGGAAATGGGCTCAGTGCAAGTGATGAGGAAACCTTAAGGCCACACCAGCTGCCTCCCAAAAGGGAGGACAAGGAACAGATGAAATGAGGTGTCAGAATACTCACAGGATACACAATAGTTCAATCTGGGTCTCTTAGTGTCCAGCTGATGCCCTTTTATCAAAGCTTCCCTCAAATTTTTCAGCATTTGTCCTCATCTTGCTATATCTAAGCTGTGTTATAATGGCAGTGTAAAACACATCTGTTAAGAGCATTCAGCTTAGCTTTTGCTTTTGTGTGGTGGGAGCATCATGGATTTTTTGGTTTTTGGGGGTTTTTTTTGAATGATTTTCCTGCCCAGTCAGGCCACAGATCAGGTGTAAAGCAGGCCTGTCTGCAGAGAATGACCATTCCTTAGATGAGATTTTGATCACCACACAGAACCTGATCTTGTAAATCAGGAAAACATAACCTCTTTTTCTTTCAGGAATCTACAATTCAGCAGTGAGTGGCTGGGGGCCTGCCATTAATCATTCATGAGTATCAGAAAGAATATTCAATTAGAGATGTGCTCCGGGACACTTTAATATTTCTAAACATGACAAGTTTCTGGTGACTGTAAACAGTACACAAGTGACACATTCAACTTTGGGTAATAAAACAACAAAAAAAATGAACCAATATGAAGTGATTAAAGTGGATATAGAGTTGAAATATCTCTGAATTAACTTTATATTCCTGATGTGTTGGGATGAGGTTTGCAAATACCATTAGTAGATGTAAAAGCTTTTTGTTTTCCATTTCCCTTTGCATATAAAAGCTCAGGTGAAGTGATTAACATCCAAGTGGATGGATGCTATTCAGATACCCAGATATTCCTATTTGTGTACATACAGGTATTTAATTACCCATGTGATTTCAGCTTGATTCGGAAGTATCTTTTTTATTTCACATCCCATTTTACTCCTCCATTTGGCAGATTCCTCTTTTCTGGTCACCTCAGCTCCATGGCTTGGGTGTTCACCTTACAGCACAAAGAGTGCCAAGCTCGGCTGCTTTGGAGTGAAAAAAAGGAAGGTGAAATAGTCAGTTTTCAATGGGTTGTTCTGCTTCTGAGGATAATTCTCCTGCAAGGGATAAAATAGTTACCTAATTCCCATGCCTGTGATTTAATAAGTCTTAAAGATCAGTATCAGAAAAGTTTGTTTTCCAAGAGAATTTTTAGGAAGCTTGTGACACTGTGGTCCAAGTATTACAAACAGTGACTTAGTGGTAGATAAATCAATGATGCTTCTTTGCTCAGTGGGCATAAGAAAGAAATCAAATTCTATATCTGTATAATTAAATGGGAAAATTCCATTTTACCTGCTATTGCGTTTTGCTGAAGGCAGTCAGATGTGTTAAATTAAGTATTTTTTTTATTATCACATCTTTTTATTTATGTTGTGACATCGATTTTTATTTACATTACTAAAGACATTTTTCTTTACTTTTTGTTTACATTTTTAAAAGGATGGCAATGACATTAAAATGTCCTATAAAATCTTCTGGAGAATTCAACTTGCACATTCAGAGAAACAAATTGATCACATGCTCTTAATAATTGGAAAAAAATCGACAGGTGTGAGCCATTCCCAGCCGTTTTTCCTTGAGCCCACTCACTCGATAAATCCATCTCGATCTTCTTAATGCTCTGAGAAGTGTAATTAGTATAAGGCTCCCCTGCAAGTGAAAGATGGATAGGTGTGTGGAGAATTCAGGGAAGGAGCAGAGGAAGGAGGGATTAATGTGGAGCAGGAGCAATCTCCAGCAGCCACAGTCAATCTTTGAGCTAAACAGCTGAGCATTAAAAGTGTCGGAGACACTCGAATCATATTTGCTGTAGTAAACTCTTCCCACTCTCTGAAATTAAAGGCACTTCTCACAACTGTAACATTTCTACAGTTCTTTAAGGGCCAGAGAATGGGAATGGTGCAAAACCCCCTGACTTTTACTTGATATTAAAAGCCTGGTTTTATTTTGAATGGCTTCTGAACATAAATCACAATGTTCGCAAGAGAAACATTTTGAAGGATTTAATTCCAGGCCATTGGAATACTACATTCCCTAAAGGCAAATGCTTCAGTTTCAGTTATGTTGAACAGAAATGAGGCAACAATTAACTGTAAAAATCTGCAAGGGTGTGGGGTTTTTTTCTGACTATAACAAGCCATTTCAATTATTTTCTTTTTAGAATGTCATCTCAGTTTCTTGAACCATTTCCTTTAGCATTTTGTTTTGCTCCAAGGAACTCCAGGCTGGTGGTGGCCTCATCCATATAAACATGGGCATGTCGTGTATCAGCACATTTTAGCAGGAAATAGTCACTGTTGGCTTCCTTGGGTGGTTCTGGAGGGGCCTCTGAATTTTCAATCCCCTGAGTGACTTTGCCAAAGCAAAAAGACTGGGTTTGTATTTTATTGGGGCTTGATGTAAAAATTCAGAGGCAGAACTCAAATCACAGCAGTTCTGGGCATTCAGTGAAAGAAATGAAAGTTTTGAAGGAGATCCACCTGGAGAAATGAGGCATTTCCAGGGTTAGGTAGCAGCTGAATGAAAAACTCCTGGTTTGGAATTTTACATTTAGATGCATCAGTTCTGCCCACACCCAGCTTTAAATCTGATGCAGAGAATCCAGCCTCCAGTGAACTTCCCTCTTGAAAGGAAGCCAGTGGGATGGATCCATGCTGTCCAGAGGAGCTCTCATTTTGAAGGATGCAAGATACTGCACACTGACCATTCTAATACTCGTTCATTCTTAGCAGAACCCTGCCTGGAACAGCAGAAACTGCACTGATCGTGGAACTTGCACCCAGACGACTTCTGAATGTGCACATAAAGAGAATTCACTTGAGCCCTGAGCATTATGACAGTGTTCTTCAACAGGTAGAATGACAGACTGATTTTGTCATGTCAGTGATGGCCTGTTCAGTATTGATGGCAAAATGTTTGTGCTTAATGATGCCCATAAACGCCATTTTTTAACTTGTCATTTAGGGACTTTTGAAGTATAAATATTCCCTTGTTTTCTTTCATTTTCGGAGGTGCAGATAATATTTTGATTCCTGACAAGTACTCTACCTGTGATTGAAAGTGGAGGGGGTGACAAGGTACTGGTTGCTAGATAGAACAAGTGATATATTACTTAAATAAGAATATCAACTGATGTTTTTATAAATAGCCTACATTTCCACAAATATGGTTTCAATCCTGCACCTGAAATTTGGTTCAAGCAGTCCCATCATTCTTGTCTCTTACTCTAATTTGAGAGTTATATTTTCTATCAGTCCTACTGCAATAATAGTTCTTCCACTTAAAAATTTAATCCATCTTAATTCAAGAAAATGTCAGTTTAGTGGTAATCTCTGGCTCCATATTATGCCCTTTAGCTTCTCTTTCTCTCTGGCAGGATGACAATGTCAGAATTAAATCATGTCTTTGGCGAGCAGTTTGCCCAACTGCAGCTCTCTGAATGAAAGCCCAGATCTTGTTTTATTTCTCCATGTTGCAGGTGTTTTCCAACTCACGTGACTGTCTGTACTCAGGGAATTCGACCCCAAAAAGCAGTGGATTGACAAGTGGCAGTCACATTAGGTCTGGAGCATGACTTAAAAAGTAATTTTTGGTAAAAATCCGAGCAGTGGAGCCCGATTGTGTCTAATCTTTTATTTCCAGTTTGGGTTGTTTCCCTTTTTTTTTTGGTTTGGCAGATTCTGAATAACATCAGGTCATAATAGCTGGAGCGATCAGCTGCTTTATTTAAATGAAGCAGAGATCTGGCCTGGCTGGCTGACTCCCCTTTCCCGGTGCTCCTGTGATGTTTGCAGACCCTGTCTGGTGTCATTACACATTTGCATTTCTCACAAGAAGAAATACAGGCAAAGGGTAATGCAGAGTATTTGGAGAGGTTTTGCTGGAGCCCACATGCTGCTACAGACAGGTCACTGCCCAGTCCCCTCTGCCCCTCGGGCTGTGTGCAAACAGGAAGAACAGGTCGGACCAGCTGCGGCATCCACAAAAAAAGGTTAATTGCTTCTAAATAGCTGAGAGTGCCATGTCTTACCTTGCAATCCGAGAGTGTCCTCATTACAGAGCACCTCTCACTTTCCTGGGCTCCACTGTGTGCGTTTGCTGGAATTCCTGCTGGGAGAGTTGCAGGGTTAGCAATTTTTAAGTCAGAACGTTCTTCCTTGTATTTATTTGGTGGCTGAATTTAGTTGTTAATAAAAGACGGTTGTTGCATTTCCAACAGAGCTCTAAACCCCTAATACTCCAAACACAGTAATGAATACTCCTTTTTCCTGTTGTCAGGATGCAACCAGAGCTTGGGTCCTGGAAGAGAAGAGAAAGTAGTGGGCAGTCCAAAGAACAGGAGTTTGGACCAGCAGTGGTTTTCAAGTTGTTGGTCAGCATCCTCTGGGAGTCTCACAACCACTTGTAAAGGGATGAGAAAAGGAGAATTAAAAAAAAAAAATTGAACACTTTTTTTAGCAGAATTGCACTTAACATAGGAAGGTGTGAATTACCATCAGAGGTTTGCAGTTAAAATATGCTTCCTCTGAAACCAGTAGTTAACAATGGATGTTCTTTCTTCATCTTTTATTCCATGCAATACTCTGAGAAAAAGAAAAAGCTTCCCCTTCTCCATTAAAAGAATTTAAACAAAATCCAGAACCTGAAACATGAAAAGCAAGATGGCTAACAGAGGACTAAATCAGCTGAGAATATTGCTATAATGAACTTAATTACATGGGGAATTTATAATTATTTTATATTGCTTTTTAAGAAATCTGGTGTTGAAGACTCTGCAGGGAATGAATAGTCTCAAAAACAAACTGCTGGTAACATTTAAAGCATGCACCCAAAAACAATTATTGCCTTAAGCTTTTGTAAAAAACTGAGGAGAGAGAAAAACAGGGAAATAATACACTGTATATCATAATATAGTTATATGCTTAATTATAATTATTAAGAAGGAATTTAAAATCATCTGCTATCCCTCTCTGCAGTTTTATGCACACGCTGAATACTTTTTAGCTGCATTATCTTGTGCATAAATGCACAAAGGCATTTATCAGCCTTTCTGTGTGAACAAAGGTGGGAATTAATAGCTCTTGTCTTCAGCTAAAGCTCATTTACTGTCTAAATCCAAGCAGGTACTAGTCAGCGAGGGGCCAGATTCTGATCTGTCATGCCACTGTAGGTAAAGAGTGACTCAAAGGAGCCAAAGGTGGTGAATCCTCATTTCTCAAAGTGTAGCTCAGGTTTGGATTTGGCCTTGGGTTCTGCAGAGTGTTGTGTGCTGAGGAAGAGAAGCGTCCCCTGAGTGACCCCTCAGGTAGCTGGCTACACAAATCTGGAGTATTAACCTGTCTCATTTTTAAAGTTTCCTGTTTTATCTCTGCCCATGGATTAGGCAGCTGCTTTGCTGACTTTATGGCAGTCCTGGCGAGGAAGAGCTGTGCATTTGCTTGCTGCAACTTAATCGTGAGCTTAAAAACCTTACTCCCCATGCCCTTCCTCTTAAAAACACATATTGCAAATTTGTATTCACTCTTTTCCTTCTTGAGCTCTGCATAAGCATTGTGAGCTTCCCAATGATATCCTTGGGGTTTTGCATCCATCCTAACATATGGCATGTGTGTGAATCTCTCCTCAAATTTATTGGAGTTTATGTGTGATTGGGAGCAGTTAGCTGGGTGAATTGCTGAATCATGGAACAATTATGGCAGGAATTCTCTGGTTTTGTGTTTTTCTACAAATGATATTGTACTGTGTTGTATTCACTTCAGCTCTTGGCAGGACTGCTGAAAAGTTAAGTTACAGCTGGTGCCATCTGGTAACTTTTGAAGCATGTTTTTGGTGCTTAATAATTCTTTGTTTATTCTTTACCCGTGACCTGATCTGCAGCCTCATAGAAAATACTGTCACCTTTCTACTGTTGTCTTCCTTTGTCCCTCTGTTATAGGTTATTTTCTTCAAATGTAGCCAAGGCTGACTTGGGGACAAGGTGCAGCTGGCTCCCCCATGCAGAAATACCTGCAGGGATTCTCCTCAGAGTCTCTGCTCCCACAAACCGGCGAGGAGAGGCCCTGCCCTTGCTTTATCTATGCCAGACAATTGTCCCAGTCACTGCACTGGGTGGGAAGTTACAGCATCCAAAGGCAAGTTAAACATCTGAATGGATGTTAAAGGCAACAGGCAAAGAATGTGGGATAAAAAATGATGCAAGTTTATTGAATGCAGTAGAGCCCTGTCCCTGGACACTCCTGAGCTAAAATCATTTGATGGTGAAAAATATCAGGGACAGCAGTGCTGTGAGCCTGCTCTGTGCCAGCTGCTTGCAGGGGTGGGACACTGGGTTAGGAAGACCTTTGGTTTGTCCTGCTGTAGTTCCCATTATGTTCATACATTGAAAATCAGCTTCTGAAATTGAACTAGGGAAAAAAGCAGAAATTAAAGAAGAGTCATCTGCCCATCTCTGTATTTAAACAGGCAAGGTTAATTGACAATTGACATGCATTTACAGTGCTTAGGCTGAGCAGGAACAATACTTGAGAATTGCATTTCTATCCTACATCCTTTTAACTTTCTTATATTTCCATTCATCTAATGTCAAATGAGTTTTTGGGTTCTTTATACAACTGGTGTGAAAAAGTTTCTGCCTTTCTCTCTCTTCCTTTAACTCTGAATTTAACCTCAACATTCTTACCTGTCCAGTAACATCTTCCTGAATAATGTGCCAGAAGAACATCTCCCCGGTGCAGCTAACACAAAGCTGCAATCATGAAAAATGGGCTGCTATTTTGTGGAGCTGAAGACTGGAGTGCAACAGATGATCTTTCTCAGTGTGACAGTTTGCACAGCCACTGGAAATTCTGTCCTCCAGAATTCAGTTAAAGCACAGCAAAGCCTGCAGAAAAAAAAAATACCCCTCAATTAAGATGTGGCACATTTACCTCTTAATTTGTCTCATGTCCCACAAGTTTTCTGTGCCTTAAGTGACTTTAGGCATGGGAGTTTTAGCAGTAATTAGCAAGGACTTGTGCCATTAGTCTCTGACACATTCTTTGCAAAGCCACACAGACTTGGAAAACGGGAGCAAACAAATGGGCAGCCCAGGAGTGAAAAATGTACAGAGTACAGAGTTCACCTGTGTAAAAGACTATTTCAAAAACTGTCTGGAAGATGGTTACAACAAATTACTCCCCTTCCAAGCCCCTCAGGTAGGCAGACTTATCAATCCAAAGGGTGAACTCTGAGGTTAAAATAATGTGATCTGAAGTGCATGGAAGATAGATGGCAGCTTGGGAAGGAAACTTGGGTTGAAATAACTTTGATGGCTGAGTGGTTCTGCCTCATCTGATCCCACACACAGCAGGATCAGCCTTGCATACATATCCTTGTTTATCTGCCCACCTCCAGTGTGTAAGAGTTGCTTCCTAATTTCCATCACGTCCATTTGATGAAATTTTATAATGGTAATTTCCTTTTTCAACATTATAGGATGATATCTTATTAGTGACTTTGCTGTTTTATTAACCTGGATAAATGCTGCCATAGTAACAGGTGTTGTGAGCACTGCAGTCCAATTTACATAAGAAATTTCCAACATAACATGAGGACAGCATGGCTACCCCAATGCTAATTCATGGAAACGTGATCTGTGCTCAGTGTATTTCTTTAGGACCTTTTACTGGTTCCTAAAAGGATGGAGGGTGAGCATCTGGTTCAAGGGCTGCTGCTGCTGTTGTAAGAACCAGTGCTCTTAGTGAGCCTTTAAAAATTCTAAGACTAAATTTTATACAGCAAATAGAGTATAAACACAGGTTTTCTTTGGTTGTGGGAAAGAAGGAAGATGTTATTCCTTGTTAGGGATGAATCAATTTTTGCAGTGGAGAGAGGAAGGTAGGAGAAGGCCATTTTGAGTAAGGAGCAATGAGTAAGCAGCCTCAGAAAAGTGTGTGTGAGTCACTGGGCCTCTCTAAACTCCCAAAGGTGTTATTTTTCCTTCAGATTTAAACAGGCAGGGTTAATTTGGCTATAGTGTATGACAAATGCATGTTTATTTGTCTCCTCCATTTTTCCTCTCACCCACTTCACAGTCCTGAAAGGATTTAGTTGTACAACGTGCTTTATCCCTGCACATCTTGAACTTGCACAAGCCAGTGACGAAGTGCCCTCCTCCCTCCTGTGCCATGCAGGGCTGCATCAGCCAAGCAACCACCCAGGCCTTGAAACAGCCGGGCTATGGTGAAGGAAAGTGCCACTAAAGGGATAAGAGTGGATTACAGTGAAAATGATGAAAATTAAGGCACATTTTTCTAACAAATTTTCCTAATGAATAATTCATTTCCTAATAAACAAAAGGGCTGCCAAGGACATGACAGATTGGGGATATAGCACTTGAGTTATTGGAAGTGGCAGACAGGTCACAACTTTTATTCATGTTAATAACTAACCACCTGTCAGATAAATTGGGAAGCAGATACCTCCAGAGCAGAGCCAGCAGGCCACTCTCAGAGCTGTGAGGAGGGACCAGGAGAAGAGCCAGCCTCGCTGGCCATCATGCTGGCAGCTCAGAGACGTCTGCTCCTCTCCCTTCTCATCATATCTCTCTGGGGATATCCACTGGTTAAGAAAGCACTGGATATGCTGCTACTGGTTTTGGTAGCGACATCTCCAACCAGTCCCCACCTGCTTTGCTTGTGGCAAACAGAGCACTGCCTCTTGAAAGAGAGGTCATGGCCTGCAGAGCCAGACTGTGACCTGCACAGCTCTGCAGGCCAACCTGGAAATGCATGGGTGCTTATCAAACATTTGGCTGCCCCAGAGCTGCCCTCAGAGATAACGAAATCTGTCATAGATCTGAGTTATCTGGGCACCGTATGGCGCTTCTTGTTCTGTGTTTGCAAACTCGGATGGGTCATAAGAGATATTTCCAACACATTTTCTCATAGCTGAAAGGGAAGCCAGAACCTAGTTGAATTCCCAAAGAAAAGAGATGTCCCTTTCTTTGAAGTGATCCCATAGGTGCTTTCAGAAAAGGAGGAGAGCTCTCCATAGCTCTCCACTTAACTGAGCTGACCGGCTAACTGAGATAACTGATCCATTCCTAGCAGCTCTAATTTCAGTTTCTGTCTCTGCCTGACAACATTTGAACCTACCTTACCATTAAGGACTCACAGGATTGATTTTCATCTTACTCTCCATTCTGTTGAAGCTATTTCACTTTACACAGAATAATTAAACACTCGGTAAGTCCCAGAGAAAGAGAACAGGAATGCAGATTACCCTGCAGCTCCGTGATTAGTGCATTCTGATAGAAGCTGTCATCAGCTACTTGTGCCTACTGCTCCTTTAAAAGAAATGCCTTTAATCCAGCATTTTCACTTGCAGGTGGTGCTTTAAACCCAGACTAATGTGATGCCAGCTGTCATATCCATTCACTTCCTGGGATTTTGGTGAGACCTTGTTCATGACATTATCTCAAGAACAAAGTTCTAGATTAACCCCAACCTTCTGTAAGTACCACGAATGTTTCAGCGAGGACTCTTGGACACAAAGGAAAGAGCCAGACATCTTCAAAGCACAGTTGAGGCTTCAGGTAGTTCCACTGCTTTCTGAAGGTCTTTCTTTCTTCACTCACCATGTGGGAGGTTCGGGTATCTGCTGGCCCTTGCAGTAAGATAGCAGTTGAAGCTTTTTTTTAATATTTTCTCAAATTCTTTCAAAGTACACAAAGCGCAGTTGCATCCACAGCACCATCTTGACCAGGGAAAGGTACTGGGAGAATAAAAACTGTTCTTGCTGACAGCTGGATTTTGCACTAACAATAATCTTGGAATTTCATTCACAGATTAGTGTCCTGCTCTGCACAAAAAGTACTGACCCCAGTGGCAACAGGTACCCCAGCATAAATATTTAAACAAGTGTAAAGGAAAATCTGCCCCATTGTGTTGTGGCTGCTTCTCAGCTGGGATGCTGATATTTTATGAATGTTACAACATTGCCAGATGATCAACATATTCCCAATGACACCATTTGCCAGTAAAACAACTACTGCTGCCTACAGAAGTGGTAAAACCCTCAGACTGAAGCACTGTACATAAAATCTCAGCATTTTTGTTTGCTGTTTCTGTGATTGATAGTAATAAACTTCACTTTCGTGGATGAGAGGCTTCTGTGTAAACACTGGCAGTGTATTATAAAAATGAACATGAAACTGTGCGTTCTTCGCAGAGGCTTTTTCCGGGTTTTGATATGTGTCCTTATGGCAGCCTGGCTCTGGCATATTCACAAATTCAGATACCATATGTCGTTATGATCATCTTCAAAACTTCCAAAGCCAGGCTTGTTCTCTTCCACAGGCTCCTTTCATTGGGAAGTGCTGCTGCTGGGGCTGCAGCTGCCAAAAGCCAGCGCACAGTGACTGATCTCATTTAGGGTAATGGGATCTGCAAGGTCATTTGGGAAGGAGATGAAGACACTTTTATCCACCTGGATGCTGCTCCATAGGTAGAGATGAGGCAAGCACATAAAGTGTTGGAGAGAGAGCTGTCATGATCCTCACAGGTTTGGAGATTTCTCTGACTGTTCAGTGAAATTACAGACACTTTCCTCAGAACTGATGATTTAAAAATAAGCAAAATATATTTGTACAATTTGATTCTCCGAGTTCAGAATTTTGTGAAAAATGTGTTCAGCTGATGAATATATTTGAGCAGCAGAGAAAAGATACATAAGAGCTTCCTCCACACACCTCTACTTGTGTTTATAGCAAAAGAGGATGGGAGGTGAAGGTTCTCTCTGTAGCTCTGTGTCTCTCTTTCCATCACCACCCCTCAGCCCTTTCTTTCCCTCTGTCCCACAATAAAACGTGGTACCTGGGCAGTGGGTCCCATCTGTACATCAGGACAGCACGAGAGGAACACCTGAATCTGCTGATGGCCTTGATGCAAACCAGTGCTCCTTTCTACCCCATCTGGAATAACAAAATCCAAACTGCCTCCCTTGAGTCCTTCCTGGAACTCCTCCTGGGGAAGTTACACTTTGCTTAGGGCTGGGAGTGAATTGTCGTAGACTTAATGATTTCTAATTATTTAGCAGACAGGATTTGGCCATTTGGACTCCTTTGATATACAATGCTTTAAAATAAATAGAACTTCTATGTTTTAAGTGAAGAACATCAGCAAATTAATGCATTGCTGAGTGACTATCGTTTGCTGTGTGTTGCAAAATACAGATGGAAACAGCACAACCTCCATTTTTGTTAATTGCTGTTGTTAATGCTTTTTAGTCAGTACATGAATTTCAGTGTAAATAGCACTTTCTTTTGCTGCTAGCTTCACAGAATATTTGCATACAGCCATAAATTCCTTACTCATAAAAAACCCTATTAAAAACAATGGAAGATAATATGATGATAATACATCAGAGGCCTTTGCTAACAGTAGAGGAGAGCACAAAGGAGAGATGGCAAATATCCTTCTGCCTGCTCATCTCTCTTGCTACACTCACTCTTTCCCTTCAGTCTAAATTTTTTAAAAATATTCTCTTTTTTTTTCTCTTTGGGAAAAGTCAATAATTGGAAATACAATTTATCTGATAAACTTTATGGCTTCTTTCAACACTGAGTTAGTGTGCTATCAGAAATGGATTTTGGCTATGTGTTTTCTGTACTTGCCCCTACTTTCCCTACGAGAAGTTCCATAACCTTCAGAACAGTTCCTCAAGGTGCTGGAGTAACATAGTCAGGGATTTTTTTTAACGGCATTCAAAGCCCTGGAATATCTTCTGACGACATGGTTTTCAAGCTCCCCTTTCCTTACATTTACATCCCAAATGGGTCCTCAGTGCTCGCACAGAGTTCGTCAGAATGGCACCAAATGCTTTTTGCCCGGGTTCTGATTCCTCGTTAGCAATTCTGTAAATGGAAATGATGCTCTAAAGTAGGGTCAAATCACTGAGACATTACTATAATTCAGCTAATGGGATGATTATTTAATTATTCTTGTTTGTTCTGACTGCCCTAGTCTCTGCTTTCTGAGTACTATGTGCAGACTGTTTGCTCTTGGAGAATTAAGGTCGAGGAACAGTACAGGAGCAGCCCCAGCACAAGGCATTTTTGTGTTTATTGTATTACCTGTGATTTTCACTGAAACAGACTTCCCGACGTGTGCCTTTACTGTTCTTTAACAGTATATGTCTTTAACACGTCTTTAACTGTTATATGTCTTTAACACATATAACACTTTATGCCGTTTAAGTATGAGATATCTGAGCTCAGAAGAGACAAAATTAGATAAAGTGATCCCTGAAAGATTCAGAAAGTCACAATTCAGAGGCGGATAATCTCAGCATTTAAAGTTTTCAAGCAAACTGGCTGTGAACACTTACATTTGGAAAGGCAAAAAGATGGATGAGGAGACATAGTGACAGACTAATACTTGAGAGATCACACCACAGCTTACAAACACTGCTCCTAACCACTTTTAAACTTCTGCTGTACTTCCCTCTAGGTTCTTTTATTCTTGCTGGGACTGGGGAAGCTACACTTTAGCCTGAAGTTATTTGGTGCCATTACATTTCTTCAGGGTTTGACATCCCACTTTGGTAATTATTAGAACTTCCTGTGCTCTCAGGATAATATACCTTGCCCTGGGTGCTTTGGCTTCATCAATTTCTATTCCTTTCAGACTGTGTGTCTACTCAAAGGGAAGACCCCTTTGCCCTAAGTGGTTATGGCTCCTGCCTAGCTTGACCAAGCCCGAAATACAGACACTATTCCCAATAAAATAAAAAAATGATGCTCCCTCTGAGTTCTGTGGCACCCTGTTCTTGTCAGAAAGAAAGAAATTAAAACCCCCAAAACACTGTAGTGGCCACAAAGGCTATTGTCAAAATGACAGACTTTATGCTTTAAATAAAAAAATATAAATCTGGAATTGAAATAAATTAAAAGGCCTGATCGCTTGAAAATGCAAATCTAGGACAAATGTCTCCAGTTTTATGAACTGTTTTTCAGTTAGAAGTGCAGGCAGTTTTAATAGCTAATATATTCCTTTCTTATAAATATTTTTCCATACTATGCAGGTAAATAATATGTTTTTAATGGGAAACTAAACAGAAATGAGAGGAATCTTTGCACTGAGAAATGACCATTTAGTATGCAAGGGACAGCACTGTCTCCCATTCCTCTGAACACTTGCCATCTGGAACAGATGCATTAGTTGTGGCTTCAGTAATGACATGGTGGAGGAGAGGACCTTCCTCACCTCAAGATTTCACTATTACTTAATGGGGCTCCTCGTGTGAGCAGAGGAATTGTGGATCCAGCCCAGTGTTTCACTCAGCTGTCATCTCCCCTTTATCCCACAACCTCCCCATCTTGCTGTACAGCCTCACCACACTGCAGCATGCATTGCATGAAAGATGCTATTGCAAATAAAGTCATACTGTGTGCATGACTTGGTGCTGTATTGATATTGAGTGCACTCCCAGAATGGTAATCTCCCATGTACAATATGTGTCTGAGGAGATTATGTCTTATTTTGCACACCGGGATATCTTTAGGATTGTTTATTATTCATGTTATATTTTAAACTGATGCTGGTCCATGCAGATTTTAAATGTGTTTGTCGTATACCATTAGTCACCGTGTGAAATCTCTCAGTAATAGTTAGTTCCTGAGTTTTCTGCAGCTAAGGAGAATTTAACACTGATTGATGGTAGATCACATAGCTGCTTGGCAGACTTTCCAATTTACGGCAGGAAAATTGCTCTTTTCTTTATGCTCATTCCTCCTTCTGCAGGGGGACAGTAAGATATATGTGCCAGGGTGCTCAGAACAGCCAGCATCTGATTGGCAATACTGCGGGTCTTTTTTACAATTATGATTTTATCATTTTCAAAAACCGTGCTGAATGTCAAGTATTTCAGATGCAATTTTTAAAACCCTCTCTATTTATCAAATATTGATGATATATCCCTATCGTATTTCACATGCAAAAAAATGACCTAACATATTTTTGCATGAGGAAATGAGTGAGCTGTCAGTGCTTCATCCTTATCTTCTAATAGTCTCAAATTCTCAGTCCTCTAAAGGCTGATTATCTGTACAGTGAAGATTAGCAGGAGAAACAAAGATATTGATTTGCTGTGTGCTGTCTGCAAATATTTCTCATTAACTACTGATTCAATCAAAAATAATAATAATAATATATGGGTTATTCTTCAGTGAAAGAAAGATATGGGATAAATCCCTTTCCCTTAACACTCACTAGTGACATTTTCAAAGACTATGTTTAAAGATTTTGCTTGGAATGCATATGAAGAACTGCTATATGTAATTTTTAGTATCCACTTCCTTTAAAGGAAAAAAACAAGATAAAAATTGTCATGTTTAAAACCAGAAAAGTCTACTAACTGCCAACCATAATTTATACTAAATTTAGCGATGATTTTGTGTAAAAAAAGACCTCTCTGTGGAAAGGTGTGCTTATTATTTTCAGCTGCCTGCAAAGTCTGAAAGGAGAACCCAGTTTTGCCACTTCATAAAGGTTTACAGGTACCAGAGGTTTTAAATGCTGTAGGAAAGTGCTGACTCTGAATTCTGTTCTGGAATGTGGCAGAGGTACTCCCTAAAAACACACACACGAGGGGAAAAATAATTGCTAAATGATTGTTTCAAGACGAAATATAAATGATTGCGGTGGCACCGCGGGTGTGGAGCCGTGGAGCAGTGCAGTTTTGACACCTCTGAAACAGAGACAGTAAACACGGTAATGAAAACAAATGTGCTCAACTGGGCACCAGGGCCCAATTATGCTCCTGCTCAAGGACTTCCCTGGGATTTGTGCACAGAGTGAGGCTGCAGGATGGTTCCCACAAGGAATGAGGCAAGGAAGATGCTCCAGCTCCTGTCCCAACAAAGCCATCGTGTGGGGAGCTCGTTTTCAGCAGCTTCCCCCGCGTCCCACAGTAATGGCAGGCCAGGGCTGTTACAGCCTGGAATTTATGCAAGCTCAGCCATGTAATGAGAATTATACCAGTTCATAATTGTTATCTTTTATTACTACAGACGCTGTGTGGGGTTCATAGAATTGCAAATCTAACAGAAGAAATACTTGGCATCCTCTTTTTAAAATCAAAATTCTCTCGATTTGTAATGCTGAAATGAAGAAAATGGGAACCAGGACAATGGAATCCAGCATTAAAAATAGAGAGGTATTGTCTTGATTGAATTTTTCTATTCTGTCTCAGCCAGCTTTTGCCCTTTTCTTACATTTGTGCCTGTCACTATCTTTTCTGTAACTGTTCCTGGAATAATATTCATTAGACAAATACCTATTTCATCAAAAACACGTTCTTGGCATGAAGTTCATGAGTTTTCTAAAGTACATTTATGGCATTTCTTCTTTTAACATAAAATTATCTTGATCCCTACAGCATGTAAGGTCTCCTACGCTTCCTACCAAGGCTTGAGAACTGTCAGCTTGCAATGGAGCAGGAGTCAGGGGTAAGAGCTGATCCCTGGCCCCTCCAGGTGCACTGGATCTAATCACAGGGATGACAGACAGGGGTTAAAATCACTTGCAGCTTCTCAGATCTCTGAAACTGAGTCTATGGTGGCAAAGGCAAAAATCAATCATAATTAAACCAGGCCAGTCTTTCAAAGAAAACCTTACTGGTTCCTGGAAAGGTAGGAGGTGAAGGATGCTTTGTCCAGCAGAAACTAAGACCTTAAATCCTCATCTGGAGCAAATAGGCTGGATTGCAGCTATCCAAACACAGAAAAATATTTCCGTGTGTATTGGGTGGTTAACAAATATCATTGACTGGTCTGCTTGTCCAGACCACCTATTCCTGCACCCAGGATCACACAATTTCCCACTACCAGCTGTCAGAATCTTTATTGCTTGTGCCATACATCAGGAAAAACCCGGAACCAGTGATAAGTAGAAGAGGAACAGTGCCCTTTGTAAAAATCGCACCAAACCAAAATCTCAACACTTACAAAACACCTTGTCCAGTAACATCACTAATGCTGTGTTTTGCTTTATATGGTTATATTAAAATGATGTGATTCAGCCAGATATGACAGTTCAGAATTTGGTATTACAAGCTCCGAAATGGTTACTGTAAGAAAGAAAAAGCTAATCAGAACCTTTAAAAAGTATTTTATTTATTTGATGTTTGCACAGTTCTGAAAAAGGCCAGCTGTGTCGTATTTGCTAAGAATCTAGTTCCACATTGGATCTAGATCTTCAGTTCATGTTTTGGAGAAGCCTACTCAGTGTACAAATAGACAGCCAGCCAGACAGACATACAGACAGATCCTCAGTTTGCAGTCTGATGCAGCTCCAGTGATGCTGACTCTCTAATACCAACTGGAAGAGCCAGTCCTCAATTTTCAATGTCCATTGACCTAAGGATCCAAATATTTCATTTATATTATAGCCATGATGATCTGAATATGGAGAAAAAAACAAGAGTTTCAAGAAGGGACAATATTTTTTCATAACAGTATTTTTATTGGTCAAATTAAACAAGAAGTAGGAATATTGCATTACATGTACCTTCCTGTAGAATTATCACAACAAAAGACTGAATCAGCCCAATATCCTTGATTTTTTTGCTGTTTAATTTTTTTTTTTTTATTGATTTTAATGTATTTGTAAGCAAGTAAACAATAACATAAAAATTAGCAATTCACTGAACTAAGACAAGCTGTTTTCTGGCAATCAGAAACTTTGCAAGACAGGCTTTGGGACAGAGCCAGGACAAGCCCTGGTAAAATAAGGGATCCTAGGCCAGGAGGAAATTCAGTTTAAATATTATAGTTTTACTCCTCTGAATAAGTGACCCGGTAATTACCAGGTAATTTCACATGTGGACACTTGGGTTAATTACATGTATTAATAAAATGGAGGTTTGATCATGTCCATCAAATAAAAACACTCATCCTCAGGTGGTTGAGTTACTGATATTTCACTAATCTTGCTGGTTGTGACTAGTCCTGTTTCTTCTATGATCCACTCACAGCCTTGGTCCAAATCCTGAAAGCTAGCTGTGAAAAAAAAGAGATATTTGCCTTAGGGAATACTCTCAGGATAACTAAGTTAAGAAAGTCTATAATGAAAATTGTGAGGGTTGGAGATGAAACTTTCTTAAATGAGTAGAAGCACATTATGGAATGAGCTGTCAGAACAATTTGTATTTGTCGCCGTGATTTTAGATCCTACTACAAATAATTTATGCATCTATTCACAGAAGAAATCTACCACCATCACACAGATAAGGAAAAACAAACAAAACAGAAGGAGGTTTTATTAATACCAGTTTGAGGTAGAATTGTCTGCAAGTTTTCCTTTGGCAGCAATCTGATATATTGATTTAACACTCAGACAGCAAAAGTATCAAAATCTAGATACTTATCCAAACAATAATCCAAACCCTTTGATGCCAGTGCTGCTCCCATATTTGAGAGCCTCAAAATCAAAAATATCAAGGTTGTTTCCTCCATAAATTTACTTCAGCAAAATGAAGTCATCGTTTCTCTTCTTTTTTTCTACAAAATTAGAGAAAGTATTTTATTTGTAATGATTTTCCTCTGACAGTCTATTAACTGTAATGAGTACCTGTGTTTTTCACATCTTCTGACATGAAACTTTGATACTTGTTGAGCTTCTGATGGGTCTCTGAAGCAAAAGTGGCACTCCATGGAGGAATTATACTGTATTAGAATAAACTTAATGAAATCATTCTTCAAAGGTATATTAAGTTGCACAAGGCTGAATTTGCAATACTCTAAAATGAGAAGAAAGATCTATTCAAATATGAATAAGTGAGAGATTATCTGCAAGAGAGGGAGAAGTTTAGCTACAAGCACAGGTGCTTTAAAGCACGAATCCACCCCATTAAGCTCTAGCACAGCTGTTTCATAATAAATAAAAAAGAGAAACAAGAGAAACACACATTAAAGTCTCATATGAACCAACCTATGAAGAAAAAAAGTCATTTGTTTGTAAACTACTATCACATTAACAATGGAGGCCAATTACAAAAACCTCCAGGTCTGACACGATGATTTTAAACTAAGAGTGTGGAATTGTTTATTAAGACTTTGAGTGACAGTCTAATATATTAAATCAGTTCAGAAGATTGTAAAATGCATTAGCATTAGCAATTTAATACCTCCAACAAATTTAACTGTCACTCATGGCATATCTGTCCTTGTTAAAGGGAAAAATCCTGAAGCGCCATCTTTGTCTTGATGGACAACAAAGTGAGGAGAGGCAAAAGCCTTTCTCTGTACACTGGTGATGAGAGAACTGTGTTACATTTATCATAATTAACTTTCACAGTTGGCAGCATTTTTTGGCAAATGTGTTATTTGCTCAAGCTTGTGAAAGGAGTTTTAAGAACTAATCATTGGAGCCAAGCCTTCGCTCGCAATCGTTTCAGGGCTGGATTTTAATCAATTTAGAAACGTAATTACATGCCAAATGTGTACACAGTTACTTTGATTACACACAGAAATTGGGCAGTTTCATAGTCAACTAACTGATTGTAAGCAGTTGGGTGCAAAACATCTCGTCTGAATGAGCACTTGTTAATAACCTTGTCTTACAGCCATGTGGGGAACAATACAGCAAACTTCTTCAAAAAACCAGGATCTTTAAAGGAAATATTTCCAATTTCTGGTTTTATTCAGGTGGGTAATCTTTCTGTGTTTTGTTATATTTTCTTAATTTTAATTGTCACTATTAATAGAGCAAAAACTAAGCCAAAAAAGAATTAAATGCAAAAGGAGATCCCTCAAACATTCCATGTGATTACTTTGCAGCACAGTAATGAAAAGGATCCCAAATGTATTGTCCAACAGACTCCAACACTGGGTTTCAGCACAAAGAACCGAGCAGAGCTGTTATTTGAAGGAACAGACAACAAAGTGCCAGAGGATTGACACGAATCACTGCATGAGCAGAGCACAGAGTTTAGGCTGCTGCAAATAACACTCCTGTGTTCTTCAGGAGCGCTCAGACAACAGCTGCATGTCTATGAAAATGCTCCTGAATCCTAATATTTGTGTGATGTCCATATCATTAATTTCCCTATTAGTGTCAGCTTTTTGATGGCCCCATTTTTGAGAACTTTCCTCTCTCCACTCAGGGAGCAGCAGCAGAATCCCAGTTCCTTTTGGGAGCAGGCATGGAGAACATGAGAAGAAACAAACACATAAAATGAATAGTTTGCTCAATAATAATCAGGATTGACAGGTTAATAAAGTCACTGCCTAAAAAGAAGTCACATTTGTGACTATAATTTGAAACAAATACTTTAATTGCCTCTTAGGATAAATGTTAACAACATAAACAGAGCTAGAAGAAACAAGAGTAATATTAAATAGTTCATTTGGTGTTTTCTCTACCAAGATTTTCAGACTACACTTGCAAAATTATATCTTGGGGCATTTTGTAGGTGAAACACAGAAAAACAGGATGTGAAAAACTGAGTGCTGTGAACAGATACTTAGAGCAACAAGCAGTTCTCACCCTTCCTGTGCAGTGGGAAATCATGGGAAGCAGTGCTTGCCTGGTGCTGCTTGGGACATGCCCCATCACAAGCTTTGTGGATAAAGAATTACCCCATCAGTTTCTTTTTAGTGAGATAGTGAATCAGACATCCCTAAAACCATATATTGCAACTAAAAATGTTGATTAAATATTTATGTTTTCTTCTTTTTTTTTTTTTTCCCCTACCAGCAGCGAAACACCGAGCAGCAAGTGAAATGGTGAGCTGGCAGGTTTGCTGCTCAGCTGTCAGTTAAAGGATCCTTCCAAGTGAAGCTCTTTCAAACGCCTGCTGAAGCCCCCAGCCAGCTGATCGCTGCAGGAAAACTGGGGATTGAAACCCTCCTTGGGAGCCCTTTAGCAAAACAAAGGCCACGGCACACAGCTGGATGTGGTGCCATTTTTGAGAGCTCTCCCAGATGGTGGCCAAAAAGAAATACTTAAATTTGTCCCTGAAAAATGTGCCCAGTGTTAGATACTCTTCCTGGTGGTGCTGCTGGGTGACACCATGCAGATTCCAGCTGGAGAGCCCCGAGTGTCTCCTGGGGCTGCTGGGGGAACCTGGTCCTGCTGGGGCAGGACTTGGGGTCTGGGCAGGCTCCCCTGAAAGGTGGAAAGGTGTCTGTAATTCCTTCCTTCCTCACACAGCAGCTGCTCTGGGAGGGCTCCCCAGACAAACCCACTTGGGTGTCCTTTATCCCTTTGCTGAATAACCCCTGCTTCTGAGTGCTTTTATTATTATTATTATTATTATTATTATTATCATTATTATTATTACTATTATTACTGACTTTGTCACCTCCCTGATCCAGCTGTCCCCATAGTCCCAATACAGTCCTGGCTCAGCTGAGGGCACAGCACAGGGCTCATGTGTAAGAAAGGGACAGAAATCCACACAGAAGTCCATGTGTAAGACAAGGGACAGCCAAAGTCAGCCCTTCCCCTAAGGAAAACACTCATCAATCTTCAGCCTGAAAAGGGTAATACAGCAACCACTGTTAATATTGAGGAGTTTACATTTCCAGCTGATTTGTTTTCCAACTTCTCTGTCATTTTACACCCTGGTTTTTGGTTTATTCTGAAAGTGCACTGAAAGTGCATTTACTCTGCTGGGAAAAAACCCAAAAAACAAAAAACCTCTCCTTTGCTCATTCCAGTGTCTTCTGGAAGAATTGCTGTGTCCAAACATTCCCATCTTGAATACCATAATTAATTCTTCATACTTTCTTCCCTTTTCATCTAGCACAATGAAAATGTAAACTGTAAACAATGGTTTATTTGGAAAGCAAAACAGCAGCAAGTAAATACAATTGATTGGAGGAGCAGAGCTCTGCTCTGCTCCTCTCTCTTTTCTGCCCTAAAATATCAGATTCTTTTCCAATTTACCAACTCCTGTATGTAATGTGTGTTCAGACTCTGGATGAAACGAATCCATAAGAGAGGTATGAAAACCTGGGAATAGGAAATCCTTCCTGCAACTTCCACTTTGCCATCAGATGTACAAGTCTGGCCTCTCCTTTCACTTATAATTAAAAATTGTCCTTCTTTGAACTCGTGATGTTTTTTCCCTGAAGAACATGAGAAAACCAGGTTTACTCATTGTAAAACTGTCGTGTATTTAAAAAGGTGTATACTTCCTACATGACTTTTTAATCAAAACCACCATTAAGAGGCAGTTTAGAGAAATGATGACTTTTTATAACTTGATCTTCAAGCTGAGCAAAATTTCTGCAAAATGTAGATTTGAAGACCTGAATAATTCATTTAATCTGCGAAACATGATTGAAACCATGTTTAGAAAGAGCCGCCTTGGGCCTCCAAGGCCAAAGGGAAACTATTACATTTGAATCAGTTTGATTTTGTACTTCCTTGAAACATAAAATGTCAGTGTGAGTGCAGAGATAACAGCAAACCCTTGCAGGGGGGTTGTCGAGATGAAGCCCAAAGATTGGGAGGTGCTTTGATAATTCAGAAATAGGGGTCAAAGAAGTGCCTAAGGTAAGGATGTACATCCAGAAGAGAACACCTTTAAAATATCTTTTAACTACGCAGCATTTCTGGCCAGGTGGTGAGATTCAGATGGTGGAACAGTTGTATTCCAATCACAGAAGCTGAAATTCGGTTTGGAAACTCACCCCATGCCCTTCACTCAAAGGTGTCAGGACTCCCAAAAATCATTCTACCAGCAAAGAATTAAAAAATGAAACAATCTAATTTCCATCCTCCAGAATAAAAATGCTTAGGGATTGTCAGGGGGATTTTCCAATTTTTTATATATATATATGTAATAAATATAATGCAATGTAATACAATCCAATCTAATATATGTAATATAATATAATATAATATATCAAAGTAATTGTGAACTATGTTCTTCTCCTCCATCTCCTTTTCCCCTGGTGCAGTTTTAATTCCAGGTCATGTACAAGTAGCTGAGCTTCTCTACACTGCTCCAGTCCCTATGATTCCATCATTCTCTAATTAACAACTTGGTGGTTTGGTAACACAGAAAGATTGAAGTTTATAGAAGTGCTGAGCTTATTCCTCTTACAACACAACACATTTAATTTGCTTGTTCTGGAAGGTAGAAGAAATTGAATGTGCAATGTAATTTGGTCAAGCTTTGGAAAGTGAATATTTGAGTTGCACTCAACTGCTGGTTATTTTTCAAGACCAGTTAAAATGCAAAAAAAAGCAGCACAAGAATACATTGTTTGAGATCAGCTAGCAAGTCCTAAAAGAAAGAATAAAACAGAAAAAAAGAACAAAAAAAGGCACTTATCAGTAAAAAGTGAAGTGTGCTGAGTGTGCAAGGTAACATATATTTTCCAGGCTTGCTGATCAATATAAATCCAACATTATTCTAAGGAAAGCTGGTGTGCTACAAAGGCTTTCCCTGGTGAGAGCTGATTAATGTTTTTTACCTTTTTCTAGAAAATACAACCAGAGCAAGCGTGGTTCCTCTTCTTGAATGGTCTTGTTTCCTTTTTGAGTAGTTTTGTTCTCCTTATATGGACCAGTAGCCTTAGAGAAGAAATTGCATGCAAATAATACCAAAATTCCTCATTACTCTCATTCTGCCATTAAATCAGTGCTAATTGCTTCTGCAGACTGAACATTCAAGAGCAGTCAGTAAGGTCTGGGAGACACTCAGAAATCAGAGAAAAGAAAAGTTCAGATTTTCAGTGGTGTGCCATATGTGGAGACACTGAAAAAAAATAGTTTAATGGCAATTCCATTTGTATGTGAAACCTTCATAAGAAGGTAACTTTGGCTCTTGTAAAGAAAAGCAGTATTTATAACCATAAAATATCACCATAGTAGCTACAAACTGTATTTGAAATATGGAATTTAAGTCCACATGATGGAATTCAAGTCCCAGAGTTGGGTATGTCTCTCCACTGGGCTCACCATTATGTTCTCGGGGGGAAAATGAACATTGTTCAGCAATACCCCAAAGAGGAGAGGTACAGTCATGCTGTATTGCTGTGTGTTTTCACTTCCAGCATTGGAAAAGCCACCCAGTGCATAGGATGTGCACCTGGGGAATATTTTAGCAATTGGAATAAATGAGACAAAACAAATACCCTTCTCCACCTGCGAGTGCCTGGGGTTCACCAGTGAATATTTTCCATCAGTTTGCCGTGGAGTTAAATCCCCCTGTTAGTCAAATGCTCCTGTGGATTTTTTTTTGTTTGGATGAGAAGGCATTTTGTTGTAGTTGTAGAAATTCCAAGGAACAGCTGCCTGCTCAGAGAGTCAGTGCTCCACTCTGCAGAGATCCCCCGCCAGCAGCAGGGCCAGCACAGACCCCGGTGCTATCAGAGACCCCCCGTGTTATCAGAGACCCCTCACAGCCTCAGCCAGGCTCTTTAGCAGCTCTTCCAACACCTCCCTCCCGAGCTGCAGCACCTGCCGAAGAAATCTGTGAATTTTTCCAGGTCTGTTCATCCCTCCCCTTCTGCAAAGCCCGTGGTGCAGCAGCCCTGCTCCCCACACGGCAGGATTTTTAACCAGCGTTGTTGTTCTAAAAGTGTTCCTCCTGCCTGATGTGTGTGGCTACACAAAATGGCTCCAATTAGATTCTGGTGGCAGTAAATAGCACTTTTGTAGTCTTACTGACAAATAATATATCTTTTCTGGGGGGTTGTTGTTTCCTAGAAGATGACTTTCAGGCAACCACAGATATTAAAACATAGCAACACAAACAGATATTATGGATTTAATTCAGTGGTTTGAAATATATCAGCCAATGTTAATTCCCACATCCCTTTCCAGTCCATTAAATACTCTATTTTTTAATTGAAGTTATAATATTTATTTGCTCATTCTCACCTGTTTTGGTATGCTACATTTCTTCAGTAATTTCTCTAGTGATTTGTGCTTGGATTATTTTATTCTTTCCATTATCTCTGATTTAATTGTCCCCTATCATATAGAAAAGACTGTGTGCCAATTTCAAGTTGGTGTTACATAATTTAGATTCAACTTTGTTTGGGAAGTTTCCCAAGCAATGAGATTCTCATTATTTTATAGAAAATATTAACAACCATACCATCTTATCAAAAAACCAGCCATCAGTAAACAGGAGATGCCAGCACTTAAAGTTTTATTGCAGCAGTTTAGATTTTAAACCTTCTGTCAAAAAGGAATTTATTCTTTACCAATGAAATATATATTATCAGCATATTAGAGCAATCTTTCCATATGTTGTAAAGTATATGATTTAATGGCTGAAATATTTGTTAGTTGAAAAGTGCATCCAGCTTCAACACGATGGGGCTTTGGCTGTAAATCTCTGCTTAATAACAGTCACTCGGGGGGGAGGTCTGGGTTTATATATTTTCATTTCACTGATTCTAATATTTGCACGAACCACGTGAGGCGATTTGAGCTCGTAAGCTTTAAGTTGATGCTTTAAATTCCTTGTTGGTTGCAGCAGTAATTCAGCTAGGCAGGGCATCTGAGCAGACATCCAGCAAATGCCACAATTGCCAGGTTTGTGTTAAGCCAGTGAGGTCCAGAAGCCACTCCACGCTCCAGCAGCACAAAGCAGAGTGTGAACTGCCCAGGACAAGGCTCACCTCCCGCGAGGAGCAGCAAAATTCAGGCTGTGGGGTTGCCTCAAGGCAGCAGTGCCACGTGAGGAATGCCAGAGAGATGGGGATGAATCTGCAGTCTACCCACACCTGCCTGCAGCACCAGCCACTGGCCTTGCCAGCAACTGGGAAATGCTTCTTACATCCAGCCGGGCACCCCTGACCATTTCATCTTCAGGGGAGGGCAGGGAAGCACTTCTGCATGAGCATTCAGGGGTTACGCTCTTATGACATCAATGCTCCTAGAAAGGTCATCTTGGTTTTATGACAGTCCTAAAAATCAAACCAAAGCCCTCTTTCCATAGTTAAATGAAACTAAAATATTTTCAATACTTGGGAAACAAACAGGAGTGTCCTCTCCCCCTCTCTGAAGTTACAAACAGTCTCAGAATATGGCCTGTGGGCTGACTAGATCAAACACAGCTGCTCTTTGCAATCTCAGTTACTCACAAGAACTTGAAGTGCTAATTCTGCCATTTGAAATTTATTGCAGAATTTAAATCTGCTGCATGTTGTTCAAATCAAGGGCATTTATACAGATTTCAGTAAAGCCTGGGATGAGACTGTAATATTCACGTAAGGGGATGATGTTACAGTGAATAGACTTACAAAGAGAAGGTGATTTAAGAAAAAGACATGTCATGTATATATCCACATCTACAGGGGAAAGTTAGTTTCCTGTGTTTTGACACCCTTTCTAACACAGCTCTGAATAAATCACCATATTTCAATAACATCTGCAAATCCAGGAACATTGTAATTCCAAACTGACAGATCAGTAGGAGGCTAAAAGAAAATAAGAACAATAAATTAAAAAGGGAGACATTACGGAATTGCACCAGATCTGGATTGTAGGCATCGTGTTAAAGTGAAATCTCTGGTCTGGATTCATCAAAGAGATGGCAAGCAGAGCTTCTATCAGTTTTAAATTTCAGTGGAAGAACAGTACCTTATTTGTCATGTTGAGCACCAGCACTTGGTCTTGTTAAACCTCAGGAGATTCCCAGGGGTCAATTTTGGAGCTTGTCCAGGGCCCTCTGGATGGTCCTGTCCTCGTCCTCCAGGAGTGTCCCTGCACTCCCAGCTTGGTGTCACCTGCAAATGTGCTGAGGGTGCCCTCGATCCCTCCATTTATATCACTGATGAGGATATTAAATAAATACCACTGGCCCTGGTACAGACCCCTGAGGGACAGCCCCTGTCACTGAGGTCCGTCCGAACCGAGCCACTGACACCCTCTGGATGTGGCTGTCCAACCAGCTCCTAATCCATCTGAAATGCATCCATCCAATCCATCTCCAGTTTAGAGAGGAGGATGCTGCATGGAATCACATAAAAGGCTTTACAGAAGTCCAGATAAATGAATCTGTAGCCTTCCCTTGTCCACTGGCGGAATCAGTCCGTCCGAGAAGGCCGCTGGGTGGGTGGGAAATTGCCCTTGGTCCTGGGGAAGCCAAGAGTGGAGCCCTGAGCCCAGCCATGAAATGGCAAAGCCCTGCAGAAGATCCACGCCTTTCTGTTGCTGCCCTTGCCAAAACAGGCTCCCTCCTTTTCTGTCAGTCTGACCTCAGCATCTCTCGATTACTGAGACAGAACTGCCAAGGTGAAAAGTGATCTGGGAAAGGCTGTATAGCCTGGAGTCAGAATAATTGTTTTTGAGAGATTTCCATCAGTTTCATGGGCTCCAAAACACATCATTTTCCTATGGAATACAAACAATTCCAGTAAGGCATTCTGACAATGAATGGAGACAAATATCAGCTTTTTTCTAGGCAAGTAAGTTCCAAAGTTTTCTTGTACAGAGAATGATCTGCCAGCTGCTGTTTCATCTTGTAAAAGTGGGATTGCAGCTCAGGTGTTTTACTGTAGTTATCATGGATGTAGGTCAGTACAAAGAAAACACTATCACAGACCAAAGAGAAAAAATCACATAGGGCTTTAAAGATCCAATTGCAACCCATCAAAATTCTGCTTTCAAATCTTCTGATGACCAGGATTCTTCAGGTTCTTGTAGCAAATATCTATTTATTTAATGCTTAAAATTTTGTCACATAAATCAAGACAAGAAAAGAAAATAAAACCCAGCAGTATTGTGGATAACATTTCCAGAAATTTATGTAAAGACATGATGCATTCTCTTTCACTAAGACTGGATGTTTCTGAAAACTTTATTAGTTCAGCCACAGGGGTTGAGAAGGTCAGACTGACCTCCTGGTGGTTTCTTCAGTATTAAAAATTATGCAACTGAGAAAATATTTGTAGAACTGGTATCAGATATGTGTGGTATCCACACGTCCTTTGGTAACACAGGCAATCCCTTTGGAGAGACTCGTAGGTAGGTGGGTCTGTAATGACTAAGGTGAAAAGCAAGGGAGAACTGGTTTTGATAAATTAGGGAGGCCACAGGAAAAGGCAAGAGAGTCACATTAACATTGAATGGATGTATCAGTGGAGGCTGTGGAGCAGAGGATCAGGGAAGACCAGAATTCATCTGTTGAGACTGCTATCCCAATATTCCCCAGAGCATGGAGTGTTGGACACCACAGCTATTAGTGAATAGCATAACAACAACAGGGGATCTTTGAAAGAGACAGAGGGAAAATGAAGGACTTTTGATGAGTCCTGTAGTGGATATCTATTTTCAGTTTAAAACTCAATCTACATTAATATATGCTGCCTTGTAATAGCACAACTTTTGGCTAATGCAATACCTTTTCCTTAGCAAAGAGACAACTGTAGGTGTTTGAATTGTTCTGCCAGCCAGTGCTTTCATGGGATAGATTTTGTGTGGCACTGTGGAGTGATTTATGTGTGTAAGCAAAGTCAGGAGAAAGTCATAGATTTTAGTATTCTCCAGTACTTTCTTTAACTTGAGCAATACTTTCTGTCCTGTTTCTTTGATGTACTGGATGCTCGATATCTCTGGCAGTATAAATTCTTGCTTCAATCTTATTTACATAGACAGAAGTTATGTAGTGACAAGGTCCCTTCAAGGCTTGAATGGTTTGTTAATAACATGTACTAAATAGCATCTGGTATCAATCTTGTCCTACAGACATGCCTGTAGTGATTTAAAGCTTTCATTCTTTGAATTCAAAATCTAATTTTTAATGCACTTTCTGTCAGCTGTCTTCACAGCTTTTAAATGAGATTCTGTCATCTTGACATATTCACAGATACACTGAAATTTAACCAGAAAAAAATGAAATAAAAACTTCTCATGTCTAAATAAAATGCCTATTCATGCTCATATAAATATTTTTGATTGTTATTGGCTTTCAGTTATTTGCTGATCTAGAAATCAATACTATTTTATTTACTGAATGGTAAAAAGAAAATAACTGCTTGTGTTATTTGAACATGACTACTTAATTGTTGTTACTACTAGTTAAATAAAGAAATAGTCATAAACTTTCATTTCTAGATGAACTTATTTGTAGAGCCCTCAATCAGCAATTTTACCTGCAAAGCCAGACAGCAAAGTGCTCCATGGATCCTACTCTGTTTTCTACTCAACTGCAAAATCCACATATTTAAAAGCAGAAAGAGGGTAACATTAAAATATCTGTCACTGGAGGATGCCCATGGGAAATTGTGTTTCAAACTGATACCTTTCTCCTCACTGACACTTCCATCTGAGCAGCCATTTCAAAATCACTTTGATATTCGATGAAAATTAGCCAGCATCAGTTTGGGAAAATCCCAAGCTGGAGCTCTTGCCAGTTTTGAACCTGTGCAGCACAGTTGGGTATTGCAAGGAATGCCTCTAGGTATAATTAAACCACTATGAAGACATCCTCGGCAATGCTGGTGATGGTTTTTTTGAGTTTTGAGTATTTTAGTTTAGCTATGCACATAGACTAAACTGCTACCTTGTCTACACTTAAAGCCAGTTTCAAGGAAAAACAAACACAACATTTATTTAAGGGCCCAGCCTATAGGAAAGGTAAGGAAAATAGAATTCCTGCATAAACTAAATGAAATAGCAGTTATGAGAGCCAGGGGAAGGAAACTCCTTACTGCCCTTACCCACCCCCAGCTACAGCCTGACATAAACTAGAAGGTCAAACACTGGGAGGATTCTCTTCCCTCTTTAGTTGCCTTCCAAGTCTTTTGTCCAGCAAAGACTGGCAGCCCCAGAAATGACACCACTTGCCAGCTGAGCTCTCTGGGATGCCCCTGGGAGGAAATGTGGGAGGGCCAGTCTGGGTAGTTCATCCAGTGGCAAAGGCAGGGCTGGACAAAGAAGTCCCACCCTTGCCAGTCCAGCTGCCACAAGTGAAGAAGGGGCTCTGACAAAGGCTTTCAGCACAGTGGCAGTGCCAAGAAGATGTTCCCTGGAGTTAACAAAGAAGTGGACACATCCAAATCCCATTGCTGAATCTGGTGGGTGTGAAAAGGGAGCTGCTTGGAGTCTTGGACTTGTCGGTGATATTTAACAGTCATTTGTCACCTTAATATGTCATCCTTCACTGAAGGGTATCAAAATGCTTTACAAACTTCTATTATGCCTCAAAAGAGGCTAAGAAACATTATTTTCCTTTTTACAGGTAACTGTAAGTAGCAACCATGCAGTCACAAGTCCCAGTGACAGACTCAGACTCTGAATGCTACAGCCTGACTCTCATTCATCTCTGATTACTGAAATACATTCTCACTGTGTTTAAAAAAATGGTAGAATAAGTAAGTTTTTGTTCCTACAAGTTAGTGTTGTTCTTAACTTTACCTTAGTTCACATTAGATATTGCTTGTTCTGTAGAACATTAAACCCAGGCAGGATGAAAGAGCAAACCAGCTGGATACAAGGCTGCTAATGCACATTATCAAAACTGACAGAGAATGTAAGAGTAAGATACAAACAAGGCCATTGAGGAATAACAATAAAGAGCAATATCTTTATTTTTAAATGGATTGTTACAGGAGAAGCCAGAGGGACCAGAGCCTGCTGTAAGTGATAGGAGGGATAACACGGGTCATCCACACCGCCCTTTTTAACCCCACACGTAGCCTTTTGGGGATGCCATACCTAATCTGGTAAAGACCTTTTTCTGAGATGATATATACACCTCTTGGGGATAAATTAAATTATATTATCTTGGAAAACTTCCATTTTCTGCCTACCTCATCTCTATCTCTCTCTGGATCCTGTTCTATTTCCCTCACTACTTCAGACACTATTCTGAAGTTTGCCCTGCTTAACTTAGCACCTTTAATTCTTTAATTCTTTAGTTCTACATTTTTTTCCCTTCTTGTGTGTGTGATATCTAGAAAGTGTTGGGAAATAATTGCCTTTTTGCCATTTACATGGACTTCTGTCATGCCCAGATCTCCTCTGTGAGGCTCAGAACTCAACCTGAAGACATCCAAGGGATTCTGGTAGCTCTGAAGAGCCCAATCCAGCAAAGCATCCAAATGCCTGAGCCTGGCTGAGTTCCCCATTACTAAATTAATTCCCCAGAGTCACCAGTTTTAACTTTTGCTATAATTTTTCCAACACACAGTAATTTTCTAGCAATTTTTTTCCCTCAAGTGTAATTATTCTATCTCAGCTGGACTTCCTCTGAAGTCTCTTTTGTAACTGCCCTCGAAAGTTCACTCTGAACTATTCTCTGTGCTTATGGCAGACAAATAAGAAAACACACATATAAATTTCACTAAAGAGTAAAACTTTAGTTAGCTTATGATAAGGGTGGATAAGGAGCATTGGTTCAAGTGGTAAATCCTGCATTACTGTAGACTTTTGGGGTGAGTTGGATGGCTTCAGTCTAACTTTACCTTGGCAGGGGGGTAAGACATCCCCTCTTATATTGTGTTACTCTGAAAAGGACTGTGACAAATCATCCTTTACTTATTGAAGTCTCATACAGATTTCTCTGTAGCACTCCATTGTACAGATCTTCCAGGAATCTTTGCCCTGATATCATTCCATACATACAACTTTAACTGCACGAGGCTTTGCCTCTCCTACGCTGTCCTATCTTCTTTCTTTCATCTCACAATAAAGCTACTACAATAACAATGTCCTTTATTCTGTTGTGAATTTAAATTCTTTCTTTTCCAGCTTTGATTTCACACACAAATGCTGCCTTTTAGCCAGGACTGGTCCATGAAGAAGGCAGGTATGAAGAGCCCCTGTCTTCTTATTAAAATGTTGAAGTGCCAGTGGAAAATGTGCTTTGTTTTTGAGACAGCCATAAAAAAGTTATAATTTAGAGATTACCTGCTCAATAAGGAGGATGTGGAATATTTCTCATCTATCATCAACTCAGTATCAATTGTTATCTCTTCAATATCAATTGTTATCTCTTTTCCTGCACTTTCCATTTTATGTGTAATTATTATTCATCATAGTTATGAAGTGTGAATTGTGAATTATTCATGAATTAATGAATAGCTTAAAATTTGAAATTTAACATCCAAAATGCATTAATTCTGCATTGCTCATTTGCAGCCAGACCTCTGGATTCTGCACTGTTCTTTGTCTTGTGTTTGTCACACCAATGTCTTTCTGCTCTTGTCTTTGTCCTTGGTGTGGTTCAACACAAATAATCCCAAGAAAGGGTCCTGAAGGCTTCTTAGGGAATTCTGCATGGCTGAGTTGATGATGGTCAGATTCATTCTGAATAAACTTTAAAAATAAATTGTGAGAAAGAATTAATGAAACTTCACTCAACAGAAAATGAGAATTTTTAACTTCATACCTTTCCATGCTTATTTTGATTCAGAATTTGCTCTTGGAAGAGAAAAACAATCAGCTTTTTACAGGGTTTTAGCTGGTGGAAAAAATGGAGGATTCCAAGGTGATGGAATAGTAATATTTTATTCAAGCACAGGTGAAATATTTAAGTACTGCAGCCTATATTCCCTCATCAGGCATGTTAAAGCCATTTGCCTGGTTTATTTTGCTTAGACAGAATTTAGCGATGAAGATTAATTTATCCAAGTACATAAATGCGTTTCAGGTAATTCTCCCAGCAAACCAAGCATCATTAAGATCTCCAGAGCTTTATCATTAACTACTCTTCTCATGGTGCTGAGCTTACCATTATGAACTGGCAAAATTCAGGTAGGCTGAATAAAACAAACCTATTTGTCCGATTTTGGATCAATACCTCTTGTTTTGTTCTTTAGCTCGATAAGCATTAATACTTAATCATCTTTAGACAGGAAATGCTTCCATGGCTCTCATTTGGTGTTAAGCAAAAGACCATAAATTATTGGATATAAAGCCCGTTAGATTTTCCTTCCACAGTATATTCCTGTGGGAAGGCTTGGAGCAAGAAACATTATTTCAGCAGTTTTACCGTTGTGCATCCTTAGTTTTAATTGCCACAATCCACCATTTACAAACTTACATGGATCATGCTTACAGCTGAGGAACTGTGCTCCTGCCTTCTGCACATTTACATTTATAAACTTCCCTTTCCAACTGTCTCTTGTGCAATAAGTGAATTTATTAACTCTGATGAATTTTCACTAACTTTTCTGTAAGACAGCACCAACTTTTTACAGCGAATTTTCATAGTGGCAATTATCACAATTTCTGATTACTGTGAACTTGTATTAGCCTTTTTTCAGTATAAAAATGAAATGAAACCCCTAAGGGATGCACATCTAATATTCAAGATTTTATCACTTTAAAGACTTGCTACAAATTGTGTAAAAGGAAACTCTGCACCTTCTCAAGGCACAGAGTTTTAATCATTTTTATATTTCTTTTATGAAGAGATTTTCTTTGCATCTAAAATAACCTTAAAGAGTCTCCAGGATCAAAATGACTTACTTTTTGCTTCCATTTCGTAACTATTTTTAATATTGTGTTTGGTTTTTTTTGGTTTTCATTAACTATATTAACTGCAGTTTTACAGGAACCAGGACTCTGGAGCTCCTTAAGCAGTTCCTGTGTGTTTGGCACAGACAGACCCCATCAAACATCCTGTTCTACCTCCCATTTCAAGGGCTGCACAGGGGCTGTTTTGACACAAGTGCCACAAAAGCCATTTCTTTTCTCTAGGAAAGAAGCCCCACAGAATAATGCCTGGCTCCACCTTGCTTTTTCTACTTATCAGGAGATTTGCCAAAACCAGAGAGGAATTCTTCTTCCTTCCTGATCAAGCCACTCAGTTTGTAGAGTGTTTCATATCCAGCTCTTTCTTTATCTCTAAGCATAATTTAAAACTTTATTCTTAATTTTGCATATTATGAGAATCTACCAAGGAAACTGTTAGAACTATAATACAGGTCAACTCACTGGCATATCCCACAACATATTTTATTGTTTTGTACACAGTCTTTGTCATGAAAAAACATTCTCTATTAGTGTATAGGAAGAAGTAATTTTAAGTATAAATGGCCGTTTTAAAGATATAGCATCATCTTCTTTTCATTGCCTGCCATACTAATAGGAGAACAGCAGATGCTCAGGCAAGATTCAATTCACCTTAATTTGTTCAAGCTTAATTAGCAGCTGGGATGCATCTGGCAAATAAACATGAAAATAGTGACAGCCTGAGTTAAAGGGAAAAAGTAAAAGGCTTTTGTTCATTAACCACATGTTCTTCATTGTGAGCATTATGTGCTGAAGGCAAAATCACTTTTAAACTCCTTTTTTTTTGGTAAAGGATAGAAACCCTCATACCCATGGCTTCGTTCCCTGTTCTCGTGCAGGTGAGCCATGTGAAAACAGGAGCAGTCCCCCTATGAGATGTTCCTGCACAGGTAAATGCTTGTACCATCACAGCTTAAATATATGGCCCAAGCTTGTATAAACAGAAGAGAGTAGTTTCTTCAAGAATTAGGTAGGCAAAATGGACCCCTTGAGATGTAATTAGGAATTATTTACAACTCTGAATAATGATCATGCAGTATCTTGCACAAAGCAAAATAAGCAAAGGCAATTCTGAAGAGATCCCTGCTGCCATTAAATATGTGACTAACTAGCAAAATGAGGGGCATAACGACAAGAAATGCGCAATGCCTTTGCAGCAGTCTGGGTTCCAAAGCTCCTGCCTGTATAAATTCCAAAGTTGGGCATTAGTTATTGCTGAGTAAGTGATGAAAGTAGCAGGGTTTTTTTGGAAGTGGAACTGCTGAAAACTTAAGATTCCTTGTGTTCACTTCAAAGTAGGATTTTTGGACAATAATGAAGAATAGAGACGGGCAAGATTAAACAGTGATAAAGGAGAATGCGAATCAAACTAAGCAATAGTTCCTAATGTAACCCAGAACAAAGCTTTGGCAGGTGAGAAAGTGAGAAAGAAAGAGACTCTGTGCTACCTGTAGCTTTAATTTCCCAAACTTGGCTGTATTATATAAGGAATTAGAAGAAATCTTTGTTTCTTCTTATTTATGTAAAACCAGCCATGACATCTTCAGCCAAAAAAAAGAAAAAATCCACTCAAAATCTTAGATTTCCACTTCCATATTCTACATCGAAGAATCCCACAAATTTAGGAATCAAGGAATGGAAGAATCCTATGGCTTTTTACTCACCAGGATGCAGTAAATCTTATAATCAGGTCAATGCAATGCTAATGTTTTCTTAAAAGAAAATTACATGAACTCAGCAAAAACAGGCAAAAAGATTTCCCTGAGCATGAGGGCAGTGTGGTAGATGGTGCTTGGCAGACCACTGAAAGGGGGAAAAATCTAAGACAACTGCATAACTGTGGGGAAAATGAAAACAGGGTAGGTGCTGGCCACTCTCATATTCTTCATGTTTTATCTCTGTAGAAAACTCTTTCAAGATTGGTTTAGGCACTACATTTCACTGTTACTCAATGTTACCTGGCTCCCTTATGGCCTTTACACGTCCAGGATAGCTGGGCTGAACAAAGGCTGTGCTAATTTCTACTGTATCAGCCAATCAAGTGCAGTCAGCATTTCTGATGCATTTTCTTTTTTTTTTTTCCCCCCACAACAGACTGTTAAAACCATCTGTGTTTTAGAGGATGTTTAACTTCACTTGGAGTGTAAAGACAGAATGTCTAAATGAATGGCTGCAAAGGCATCAGAGACAGGAAAGAGGCAAGACTTGGTACAGGACATTTTATTAGTGTTTATTGGCTCCTGGTAATTTGACAATTGTGCTTTGCTGCAACTCCATCAATGGAAAGGAGTCAGATGAGTGATTAGTGTTCACCCAGGCATGGTGGCCCTCCAGGAAGGGTTGGGAACAGGGATGCCATCCCTGGGAAGCACAGGGCCTGCGGTGGCACAGGGATGACATTGATTTGCCCCCAGTGTGACCCAGCCAGGGGAAGTCAATCATGAGGATGTCATGGGTGGTCTCAGACTGATCTGAAATACTCCTCAAGCCATTTCCCTGACGTTGGTATTTATACTTTTACAAGTAGCACACAGAGCTTAGAAACACACCTTTAAACTGAGAGGTTCATTGCAGTCCCAGCCTGCAGTGATTCCCCTGGCGTGGGTCAGACTGCTGATGTGTGTGCCTGCACATGTGGGCCCAAAGGCTGTGCTGGGGACTGATGCTGAGTGCTTTGTCCTCTTCTGATAGAAGCCACAAGCAGAGTTCTCAGCCTCTTCAGAGGTGCAGAATCAGGCCAACAGTCAATTTTGAGATATAAGTGTTTTGTGAGCAGAGCAGATGCTGATTGATTAATTATTTATAATGGCACATTCTGGAGGATGAATACAGATAAAAACTCAGCAAAAGATATTTAAAATGGAGTCTAGCTTTTTTATAAAGTACCTGAGGATATTGCATTTCAAAAGAATTCTAGAAGTAAATCTCAGTATTAAAGCCATTTCCATAACTTTTTAATGTTAAGCCTCTTTAGCTCCACAATGAAAACACTTAACTTCACAGTTTGACAGAGAAGAGTATTAGCAAATATCATGGAAGGACTATGTCATGCCAGTAGTTCATTCTCCTTAGAGAAATTATCCAGCAAAGTCCTTATGATTTATGAGAGGAATTGAACCAAAATTAGCAACCTTATGTTACTGAGATAATCACTTTTACCCTTGTTTTGCTTGAAATATCCAAGAGCACCCCATAGACATGCCAGTGTCTTTTTCCTCATCTTTTGTGCTTTGCTATCTATAAATAGCTTGTTGTGAATACCTGAAACTGAGTGTATGAAGCACTGATTAATTACACCATTCCAACCTGATTTTAGTCTCAAGGATCCATGTTGGATGTAACTTCCATAAAGTCCTTGAGTTTGTAACGGTGACCAAAGGTGTTACAGGGACAAGCAGGTTTTTATGGAGTTTAGGTGGCTTCTGAGATTCAGAAGATGTTCATCTCTAAACAGAGATGAAACTTGAGGGTCATCTGAACTAAAGCAACACAAAGTCAGTTAGAGGTGGGAGAGTTGCAAGGAAAACCTCCCAAACCTCCCTAGGCTTTAAGAACCTTTATGAAATGCCTGGACCAATCTATCAGGTGGCTGTTTTTAGACAGATTAGCCTTGCTCTGCCTTAGGTATTTGTCTCACACCTCAGTGAGCCACTGGAGTCCACCAGAAAACTGCACCAGCCACTATCAGCAGAGAGATATTTCTGGCAAAGTCAAACAGTGTTGCCTTATGGGGTTCTGCTGTTATTTTATAATATCCTATTGTGCAAATGCTCCACTCAAATAAATAGTCCTGGTATTTTAGGGCAGAGTTAAACATCAGTACAATTGGACAATGTGAGTCTGATTACATCAAACACAGAGTCCAAGTTCGGCTTCTAGACTGGTGATTTAACAAATCACCTGGTATTGTATAAACTGTGATCAGGTGTGCAGCCTAGATTTTGCTTTGGGGGAATATGAATATTTTAACATAATATCACATTTTATTAGTACTGCTATTAAGTAAAGCTCCTGCACTCCGGGCACTCATTGAAAGTGAGTCCAAAAAACCCAATAAATGTAGTTGAAACAAAAATGACCTCTGAAAGTCAGTCTCAACACACCTTTTCCTGTCACAAGCATTTCAGCAAATGAATTCTTTGCCTGGTTACTAAAATGCCTAAAAGATGGGTCTCTATAATTTTTTTCCCCCCAAGCCTTATCCATCCAAACTCCTCTTGACAGCACTGAAGCACAGACACTTTTTCAGTGCATGGACTCACCTTCAATGGAACTATGCAGGCTTAAATCAGCTAAAAATCTAATAGTCAGGGCTGCACAAAAGGGGAAGGATTAGGCTTTACCTGGGTGACAGGACTATGCAACCTCCTGGTTTAGTGAGGAGAGCCAGCCTTATCAGAAAAAGTCAATGCTCAGGAGAAGTGAAAAAATAGAAGAGTCCACCTCCATCAATTTCTGGTCTGAGAAAAGCAGGAGGTTGAAAGGCAAAGCAGTGAATGTCTTTAACAGCTATAGATTAGAGAGGGAAAGTGGATCTGAAAATCTGACTTTTTCACAGAGATGTTCAATACCTATCCAGGGAGGAGATTGCAGACTCTTAAAGGGATTGAACCAATGATTACACAAAAATGGCACTTCCACTGAGAAACAGACTTCTAAGCCATGGAGCTTGCAGGAAGGGCAAGAGGAGCAAGCATTAAGAGGGCTGATGCTAAAGGGCAGCAGGACTCGGGAAGCTGGGGAGGAGGTTGGAGTTTTACACCAGCAGGAGAGACTGCTACACATGAGGAGTTTGGAATGAGGCTGACAGCTGGCAAGGCAGAGATAATCTTAGCAGGGTGTTGGTGGATGGGGTGAAAAATGGAAGAACTATTTGTTCCTTGGTCATAGAGATAAATTGAAAGTGTCCTGAGCCTCCCTGAAAATTTCAGCAGGTAAATTTAAGTCCTGGCTTCCTAAGCTCAGTCACTAGAGAACACAATGTGATGTATAGGCAGTGTTTGGAGAACACAGAATAACTGAGTAATGTACAGCCCTCAGTATGGATAAATATGTGCATGAGAAATGAAGACACCATGAGTGTTTAAGCACGACATCAGAAGTTTGTCAGCTTGCATGCAACTAAATTGCTTTCTCACTCTCTGTGTTTAATTTAGTTTCTGCAGAATGAAATATTCCTTTTTGGATCTACATCTCTGCATTATGTCATTAAGTTTACTGAATGGTAAAGTTTATAGAATGGTAAGGAAGAAATAGAAAAGAAGAGTTTTATTATTTTTTTTTGTACTATGGGACTTTAAATGCCAGAGTGGAGGTGGCCTATGAATCTAATTGCCAAAGCCACTGTCAAAGTAAGAAAGGAATTAAGATGGGATTTGTTCAAATGCCAGGTGCGGTGGAAGGCAAATAGAGTCTAATCCATTTTGGTGATTCTGGTAGGAAATAAAAACACATAGGTCCAGAGGATTACGCTGTTTTAAGAGGGGGAAAATTACATCTAAATCCATTCATTTTGTAAATTAATTGCCTTGGAATGACAACCTCCTTTGGAAAGGAATAACTCCCAGAGTTTAATCCAGGTCCCATCAATGTCAGTGGGAAGATCTTAGTGATTCTACAGGCTTGGTGGCAAGGAAGTTGTGAGAATGGCCTAAAAGATCCTTGTTAAGAAGAAAACCCCAAACACATGGAATCAGAGAAGTTCCTGGGCCCCTTGCTATGCTGCATTTTTTCCCAGCACATGGACACACAAAGTGGACCTACTGTAATTTATATGAATTCAAATCGTTTTTGGGTGTGGAGCACCTTCCTTGGATAATATTTTTCAGTTGTCTCAAATGTACAAAAGGGGACTCAGTGGGACTAAACCCAACTAAAATCTTGTCCCAGGTTTGTAAAGGCCCTTTTTGGCTCTTCCTGCCAGGTGACCAAAAGAGCTCATTCCTTGTTTCCTCCTAAGCACGGTATTTCTTTGGGACGTATATGCAGGGAGCAAATCCACACATCCTCACATGCTGGAAATGGAATGTGCTCAAGCACACAGCTGAATCATGAATATTATATAAAAATGAATATTTTGTTAGAAAAGTCCCCTCCCCTGGCATTGCTGATCATGAAATCACCATGAAAGGTACCAGTGCAGCATTTGTTACCTTATACTTTTCGGAGATTTTTCATGTGGAAAGCTTTCCAATTGAAAGACACAGTGCTGCCAAAAAGCATTTTTAATGAAAAATGCCAGTTCCAATAGAAAAAAAAAAAATCAATCATTTAAAAACATTGTAAGATTTTTTCTTTTGGATCAGTTTTTAAGAAAAATGAAAATGAAGTCTTGCACAGTTCTCCACGTCCTTGGCTCTGGGGAGAACACACTGCCTGCGAGGTAGACCTGCCCTTTTCCTTGGAAAGGGAAGATATTTTTCTCAGGGATGCCACTGACACTGATGGTTTTCCCCCACTCAGTCAGAACTGTGACTTGCATCCCTTTGGGGTGTAAGCAGAGATAGCTACTTGCCAAAACCAACCAAATAAATAACATTTGTGCAGGAAATGTGCCCAGTCAGGTCCTCTGTCAATGCGTTCAGAGGCAGGGTGCCACCTAAAGAGCTCTCACAGATGTGTTGCCCAGGGAATTCATGTTCACGAATGATTATGTTTGGTATTTGGAAAATATTTTTCCTCTTGAAACCAGACACCAAACACCAGCTGGTCTAAGCACAGCATCCCAGGTGGGAAAGGGAAGGCTTTCAACTCTCTTACACAAATGAGGAAACTGGGGAGCAGAAAGGTCTTTGTGGCTTTTTCACACAGTGGATTTTTTTTTTCCTCACTGTGGAAAAAAAATCAATCTGCAAGGTATTTTTGCTCCCCACTCTAAACTAAAATGAGCAGATAATGCTGTTCTTTATGCCCCAAATGCTCAATAAGAAGCCATGAACTGAGAATGCAGAAACTTGCATTTTAAAGCAACTAACTTAAATAGGGAAACTTAAAAAGCAATTCTAAACTAAACTGAGGGCAATAACTAATATAAAGATCTGATGGACTAGAAATTATCTCTATTAACTGGTCCCTCGGTTAAGCATTTCTGTATCTGCTATGTCAACTTTTGGTTTACAGGAATTAGAAGGGCTGCATTGTGCTTTACAGCCTCAGCATTCTTGAATATATTGGAAGGTTTGACACTGAGATCTTCAGACTTCCTGTAGTTTTTCACTGGCGTAAGAGAGCAGAAACTGTGCCCAAAAAGCTTTTTGCACTGCCTGTGGACTGCTGCCAGCTGAATGCTTGGTTTAATCTCCATGCCAGTATCTGCAAAGCATCCTGATTTCAAATGGCAGGAGAGGTGCTGAGAGAGGTGACTAATTAGAGATTATGAAAGAGAGATTAAAATCCTGTGGGCCTTTCTGGAGGGTTAGATGGCCAAATGACACATCCCCTCCTGTGAGAGGGCAGGGAGTTGAGACACACACTCTGCAGCTTTTGTACTAAGCCTAAAGGGAAGCAGTTTTAAGCTGCTCCTGGTCGCTTGTCTGCAGGGACCTCTATATCCCTTGATTAGTACCACAATTTAAAAGGGATCAGGAATTTGCCCTCTTCTGCTGGCCTTGGTGCCCCAACACAAACTGTCCTTGAGATGATCATAGCAATTCACCGTGCCTTTTTTTTCCTATTTCTTTTCTTTTTCCCCTTGTAAGTCTGATGCTAAATGCATTATCTTAACCACTTTCAATTTTAAGTAATGGAAAGAGGAGAAATAACAACTCTGTGGGAATATTTTAAGGGGATTCTCATCCAATATAAAGACAATAGCAGAAGACGCTGATGTGTAAATTGTGGCCAAGAGGTAAAAGGGAGAGAAAGAAAAGAAAGATAAATTACGAAATGGTTTTACTACAGCAGAAGACAAAGAACCTCTTGCTAATCTCCCACTGCTGTTACTCTGGTGTAATGAAAGGAGGGCTCCTGTGCAAAAGTTAAACACCACAGGAATAATGTTTGCCGCTATGCAAAGCAAATACTGGTCTTCTGAGAAGAAAGAGCAAAACTGAAAGAGGGTAAGTAATAGCATTTCATGTTTCCAAGCTGTCAAGAATTGTCCTTTGATCAGTTTTATCAAAAGCTGCACTGATTGTCTTCAGCTGGGGCTGGTTTTGAAAATATTAACTCTCCAGGGTTCTGTTTTGTTTTCTTCTAAGTCTAGAGGCAGTGTAATAAAAGGGTCATTGTAACTGGATGTAGATAACGTTTTATAGCCTGATCCTGTGAGATGCTGGCTTTTCTCAAGGTAATGCAGTTCAAGGGTTCTTAGCAGATTTCTCAAAGCTTAGGAAACACATTTTCAAAATATTGGTGAAATCCATCCCTTTGAATGCATTGAAATGAAATGGCCAGATTGACTTGTACTCTACCTTTGCAAGTGTTCAGTTAAGAAAAAGCCCCCTCTGGTTGATCAAGAGGAAAAATCTGTTTCCACCCTCAAGGCACTTTGTTTACCCATCCCAGGAAGGCTGAAATAGGAGTACAGGTACAGACATGGGTGACAAAGAACTCCATGCCTTGTGTCCAAGGAGAGGTGAAATTAATAATTTCAGCCCATAAAAAACACACAGACACCAGAGTACAATGAAGGCAATGATGAAACTGTAAGTGTTTTCTGGGAGGGAAGCAAAAACTACTTATCATGATGAAAGAAGAAGTCAGCATCAAATGGAATTATCCAATGGTAGGAGTTAAAAAAACCAGAAACAACAAAAGAAATACAGCAATAATAAAACCTTCTGTCACAAAAGCAGATTAATTAAACTCTGGAACTCATTGCTGCAAAATAGATTTGTAACAGGGTTTAAAGAATATCTAGACAAACTCCTTTGTGTTAGGACTCTTAATACAAGTTGTAATTTCCTGCAGCTGGGAAAGTGCATTGGAGGAATATCACAGTGTGCTTTTCTTATATGTCCATCAAAGCTGGAATCGTGAGTCAGATGCACTTCTGAGGCAGTACAGCCACTGATATGTTCCTAGGAAGCCAAGGAACACGCAGTGTTGATTGGAACTTGTCCGGAATGCCTTTGCTAAAAGGAGCAGAGATAAGGATGATGTTAAAACCCCTCATGGACACTGAAAGGTGGGACCATCAGCACTCCTTCCTCCCCATCCAAAAATGTATCAGTTTTGTGACATCAGATTTTTGTGTCTTTTCACCCTTCCCATTATAGTATTTGCAGAAATGATTTTATTCAGAAATCCTTCCCTGCGAGGGTGGGGCGGCCCTGGCACAGGGTGCCCAGAGAAGCTGTGGCTGCCCCTGGATCCCTGGCAGTGCCCAAGGCCAGGTTGGCCACTGGGGCTTGGAGCAGCCTGGGACAGTGGAAGGTGTCCCTGCCCATGGCAGGGGGTGGGATGAAATGATCTTTAAAATCTCTTTCAACCCAAACCATTCTATGGTTCTATGTGTTGAGTATTTATGCTGAATGCTGCCAATATTCTTATACAGCTTTCCTGGAATGCCATATTCAAGGAAAAAGAAATCATGGAACAGGTAGGGGGCAATAGCTTTAACAACTAATGAGAGATTCATAAGTGTCTTGGATTTTAATTATGAGGCTCTGTGAATATATGCTCTGGGCACATCAGTGTTTGCAGTTAACTGCAGATGGGCTGGGTCTTTGCCTTTAAAAGTGTTCTGTAGCCACTGCAGTTTGAAGCAGAGGATAAAGTTTGGCTTTGCTGTTGGACTGGCAGGTTCTGCAGCTGAATCACTGCATGGCCTTTGGCAAGTCATGTCATGAGTCAGCTGAAAGTTTTGTTCCTGAATAGGAGAGGAGTTTAAACCCCTGCTTGTACTTAAATCCAGTTTACAGCACTTCCTGCCCTTTGCCACATCACGTGCACAGAAATATCTAAAGCACTGGATAAAAGTGCTGCCAGGTACAGACTTGCCAAGGATTGTGGGCACTAACCTTTCCTTGCATTCTTGGTATGGAACAAGGACCAGATCACTCAAGTTAACCACAAGGGCTCTGTCTCTGCCCCTCATGAAGCAAAAGCCTGGAAAATCCATCTTCTCTGGTAATAGGACTTGTCTCATGGTCAAAGCCGTAACAGAACAAGCTCTTCCTAAGGCAAGGAGATTGTGTTATAAATTCAAGGCCTCTTATCCATAAGGTGGAAATTTTCAGATATGCTGTGAAATCAAAGGGGTCTCTGGCTTATGTTTCATAGCTGAAGTAGTTCAGTGAAGGTTATTCATCCTATGTGGTGAGACCAGACAAAAACAGCACAAAAGCATACAAACTGGGATTTGACAGCCTCTGTCCAGACTGGAAAACAGATGTTCAACAGGATGTCAGGAGAGCAGGGATTGCTAATTTTATAGTTAGGAAGTGTTTGGTAGAAATTCAGTATGGAGACCATGTCAAGGTGCTGTCAGAAGGCTCACACCCTCATCTCCATGATTGACAGAGAGTGGCTTCAAAGCAAGTGCCTGTGTCACCATGGGCAAAGGCTGGCTCATGATCACAGCTCCAGCATCCTTTAGGAGGGGGAAATCAGTCGCTACAAGGAGAAGCCCTTTGAAGGCACATGGGACTCTTAGTGAAGCTGATCAATTGTTTTAACTCGTTATTGTACCTCGTCTACAAAGCAACGTGCTCACTGCTTGAATCAGAAAAGCTCTGCTGTGTGCAGACTGGTTGAAAGTGTGCTTGGGTGAGTGCTTGGGAGCTCAGGCTGTCTGTTGTGGTTGACTTAAGCTGCACTGAAGTGATTCTCACACAGTTTTCAGCTAACCCACACAGCACTATGTGGAAGCTGCCCGAGAATGCTCTTCACGAGTGTGTGCTTGGATAAAACTGGTCTGTGGTTAGGAATAGGTTTCTTACCATAAAATCTCACATTTTTCTGTACTCCTTTGCTAGCAGGGAGCAGCTGGCTCGTGGTTTCCAGTGGAAGATCCCAGTTCTTGTGGAGCCCTGCACTGCCAACCTGAGCTGCTTAGTGAGAGCACGTGTGGAGTTGCTGTGTGAAACAACATGTGCAGAGGGTTTGCTTTGGGAAGATCATTGCTGGTAAGAGCACCATGACACCTGTTCTGGCGATTGCTGCAGCCATAAATCTGAAATCCCTTGGTTTCTTCAGGGATCTTGAAACCTGCTCAGCACAAGGTAGATAAGGTGGATGTATGGGAGGTGCTGGATGTGGTATCTTTAATCTGCTTCCCATGCCCTACACTTTCTGAAGGGTCCCTCACCACGACAGCTTTCAGATCTAAATTTTCCATGGAGTTGCTCTGAGTTTTCTTCCAGGTTCTAACCTAACCCATTCTGCTCCTTACTCCCTGAATGCCTGTGAGATTGTCATGCATTTGTAAATGCTGCTGTCCTCTCTGCATGGTCAGTTATGAATCCTTACCCCCCAGGTGGTATCTAATGCTGGGTGAGAGCCACCTCAGAGCTTTCACACGCTTGCCACCTGACCAAAATGCATTGTTCTGCCAGTCTGTTCATTTCTTACCTTGCAGAGTGATGCTCTTCAATGTTGAGTTTAATACCTGCATATTACCAGTTCTATTTGAGATAAAAAACAATGGTTAAAAAATACTTTCTAGGCTATAACAGGTTTGGTGACAAATGACACCAGCTCTCTCTCTTTGAAGGACACCACAGAAAATAGCTGTTTATTTTAATAATGGCAATTGTGCCTCTAATAAGCATCTTGTTTAGTAATTTGTAGAGGTTGTGTGCATGCATTTCTATAAACAGGGATATTTGTTCAAGCTAAGCCTAATTAATAAAGAAATGATGCAAGAGTTATTTGGAGGGCTGTAGGATAACAGTCTATCCTGATTCAGTATTTCCACTTGGTGGAATGAGACTTGCAATTACTCCCGAGGAAAAAGTCCTTAGAGAATTAGATGAGATTAGATGAGAATGATTAGGATGTTGCTAATGACATACTGCCAATAGGAAATGGCTCATTTAAGTCCCATGCAGAAATAGGCCAATCTGACAGAACTAGAATTTTTATGAAACACCTTTTGACAAAAAATATTCTAATCCCCATTATTTACTGCTCCTTTACTTATTTTTAAAAGCTTGAAGATTTTTCTTCACCTAAAACCTAACCAATTTTAGGAAATTTGATCCTCATTTGAAGGCCAGTTGGTGCTAGTAACAGGATGTAATAAAAATAATACCATGGTTCACAAATATTTTGTTATAATGAATTTTTTGTGAATAATTTTGTATCTCAGCTCGTGTAATGTTGTGTTCTTTTAACTGCACCTCTCTATTTCCTTCAGGTCTGAGTTCATGCTCTACTTTAAAAACTGTGTGTTTTCCCTTAGTGCGCCTCCCCTCAATGAGATATCTTTTTCTTGGGCACCAGGAGACAGAAAATTTGGGAAAAATTACTTCCAAGGCCTGAGATTATTTCATATTTTTTTCTGTTTGTGTACTTCCCTCTGGTGATGTCACTTCCACTTAACTCACTGCATCAAGGCTCCTCATAGAAGTGTGAGAGATTGTTTTCATTATCCATCAGTTAGCCTGTCCCAACTCTGAGAAGCAGCACAGTGCAGGCATGGCTCAAACACCTCTAATGCTGCTAAAAGATTTCTCCCAGCTGAGTATTTGTCTTCGTCTCTGCTTTCCACACATAAAATGTTTTGGGTTTGAAACCATAAAGAAACCATAAAGAAACACTTGCCTGTAATTGCTCTGTTCCAAAACTCATCACAGCAATTTGGTGAATATTTGATCATCTTTTTTCATTTCTACACAGTCTTCAGCTGAATTGCTAATTTCTAATTAGATTTCGGGGATAAGTATTTCTACACTCGCTGTTAATACTTGTGGAACAAACTTTGCAGGAATTTTCAGGTTTCCTGCTTGTCTGATCTCCCAGTTATGATTGCTGGATTAGCTCTCCCCAGTGCACTGTGCTTGGCAATTTTCTGAGGAACGAGAATTCAGCTGACACAGTCTGATTCTACAACTTGCTGAGAGTGTCTCTAAAGCACAGGAACTGCCACCACTTTCATTAGGATTTGATGTTACTCCCTGTTTTCCAGAGATTCTCAAGAGTCACCCTTTATTTGTGCTGATACCATATTAAAATAAGTGTTGTGAGAATTATAATTCAAAATGGTATGAAGTCAGTAATAAATAGTCCTAATTAGTAGACAGAAATAAATTACTTTAATCTAAACTCCATGAGCACAAGAAACAGATGGGCTTAAGTGCAAATAATTCGGTTTTTTATAACAAGATATTTTTCCCTTTTTAGTACCTATCACTGCAATTCAATTTTTTTATTTGCCAAACATGTTTTTACTGAATCACAAGCTACTTGGAAATGCTGCTCAAATTCTCCTAAGGAAGATGTGGCTCTTGTTAATTAAATTAATCTATTTTAATTTATATCTCTGCACCCAGGAAGAGAAAACCTGAGTTTGTTTCCTTCCCTTATTCCTGTGGGGAACATGAATTCTGTGTATGTAAAGAGGATTTAGCCCTTCTGAACAAAACAAAACCGTTTTTAACCAGAGTTCCCCACAGCACTGCATTCCTAGCAGGCACTTGGTGCAGCATTTCTACATCTCATTCATAAATCAAATCTATGCTCTGATTCACTTGGTCCAAAGCGTGTTGGGCTACCAAGTGTTTGCTGTGTAGCACAAAGTACTTGTAAAGCAGGTCAGATGCTTCTGCAGAGCACCAGACCGACCCAGTGCATAATTGAAATCTGCAGTGTGGCTGCTGAAAGCCTCATTTTTATCTGGGAGCTGCGAGTGTGCACCCAGGCTGCACCAGGCTATTCATGTGCACACTCCAAATCCGATGCATCTCACAAATTCCGCCCACACATAGCCTGGCTGTGCTGTGCAAAGACATTGAGTTGTTGCTTGGGCAATGAGCTCCTTCCCAGGAGTTTGTCTGATTGTGTCCTGACTTACTGTGTGGAGCTCAGTAATGCTCACTCAGCCTGCCTGGGGAATCCTGGAACAGGCATACCAGACCTGAGTGAAGCTGTGACTTCTCCAGAACAATGTCCAGCCTCCCTGGGCTCTGCATTTTGCCCACAATCACCCAGTCCAACCACTGAGTCAAATACAAATGGAATTGTGCCATCAGTTTTTCATCCTTCAAGGCACAGAGTCTTGCTCCTCTCTCCCTCTGTGAGAGCTGGACAGCATTGGGGCTCTTTTCTATTCTGAGTTGTCACAAATAGCACTTAGTATTTGCTAAAAAGCTATTGATCCCTCTCCCTCAAGCCCTAAATCTCCTCGTAAATCAGTACATCTCAATGAGTGAAGCACAGGAAAATATTAAGGAATCCTGGATCTGGCAGTTTCTCTGAAAACTTCCCAGAGCCCTTCTTGGTGCTGTCACCCACTGTCCCATCAGTGCCACAGCCACAGACAAGGCTCCTGGTGTGATTGAAAGTGTTACCATGTGAAAGATTCAATTTCACCTCATATTACATCCAATATGAGATGATATCACTCAGTGCTTGACTCTGTTTGAACTTCCATCTGCTGGTGAACTTCAAAGAGCACAGGAACCTTTCATGGATTTGATCCCAAAGCAGATGCCTTTGTGCCCTTGTTCTATGGGCACAGGGAGACAAGAGGCAGATTTACACAGCCAAGTTTGGGTTTGCAGGTGCCCTTATGGGCTTCTGAGTTTTCTTGACAAGTGTAGCTGAGCTTCCAGCACGGCTTCTTCTGAAGTTTTTGCTCGCTGCAAAAGAAGCCTGAGGTCCTGCCTTCACAGACCCCTGAAGTTAGGGGGTGTGGAACATCCTTCCTCCTCATCTCATTCTCATCTGGGAAGATTTTTCCTTTCAGACAGACTCAGATGTGCTTTAGATGCTCTGAAAAACTAATTCTTCACATTTGGGATACCTCAGCTGCCTAATCAAACAGTCCTATGTATTCAGACACAACCTAGTGACAGCACCTTGGGGCCTTCCAGACTGGGTTATCTGCTCTGGGAAACTGATCCAAACACTGCTTAGCCAAGATGGAAGTACCAGTTCCTACTGTTTGCCCTACCTGCAGATGAACACCCTAATCCCAGACCAGATTAGTGCACTGACAAAGGGCTTGTTTGATAAATGTAAGTTTGGTGTTGCCTGAAATCTGTCATTGGGCCACTGCTATAAAAGGAAAGAGCATGGAGTCATCCTTCATGCCTGGAGAGATTCCCCATGAGAAGAAAAAGGCACGTTTCAGTCATCTGACCCACTCTGTCTTCCCCCATCTGTCTTCACAGTGTTGAGGTTCTGAACCTGCTTCAGCTGGGTGGTTCATGTTAATATTCACCTGCTGATCAATGGGGCTGGCAGGGAGAAATCAAAGGCAATGTCAGAAAACTGTAGCATGATTCTGTTCCCTGCTGGAGAACTCTTCTCCTGTCTTGTCAGAGTTACAGAGACACGATGTGGGTCGCAGAAACCTCACTCTCCTGACAGTTGTTACTTCTGGGATTAGATCGATATTTGTCTGTACCCACGAATTAGCAGAACAACTGCCTGCAGGAATATATCTTAGAGGTGATTTCCTATCAGTGCAGGATGCTTCTGAATTTAATTCTGCTGTTCAAGACACCATTTACTTTTTAATACTTAAAGCCATATGCACTGCTTATGAGAAATCCTGCAGGTATGGAGAAAACAGAAGAATACGCGTTAGAGGATTAGAAATAATATGGATTGTGAAGTCTTATGTAAAACAGGAAATCGTATTTTTGAGATGTTTTGCAAAGAAATTTTGCACTTGGCAGGGTATTTAAGTTACCTGTCATTTACACCTTGAAGATCAGCAGAGAAAACCTAATAATGCTCCCACTCTTAGGAATGACTGTCTTTGTAAAGCAGCTATCTTTGCAGCTTTATACAAGGCAAAAATGTCAGCTATGTCATCTCCAATGAATTGCAAGTGGCTTAATTTCAAAGGACCAACCTGAATAGCTTATTTTCTTTCTATTTCTAAAGCCTTTTCTGCTGCACTCTTAAAGAGAAAAGCCAATGGCCAAGTATTTTATGCTGTTCCACAGTGAATGTTAGTTTAAAAAAAAAAAAACAAAACAACTTGAAAATGCTGGAAGAAAAAAGACCAGAGCAAATGAAAATCACCATTATGTCTCAGGATATAGTGACTCCTAGGAAAGGTAGGCTTTCAGTAGGAACCACTGCACTCAGGATGCAGAGCTGGAGGCAAAGCCAGGCTCAGATCTTCGTTTTTCCTGGATCAGTCTTTTCTAGTCTCTAATATAACCTTCCATTTTTAAAGATATTGTGCAGTTTGTCCTTGAAAATTTTTATTAATGGCCTATTTAAGAAGGAAGAGGATTGCTACTTATCTATATTATATTTATTCCAATTTCTGCTTTAACCATTGTTTTATGTAAATTTACCATGGCATTTAATTCCCTTCATTTATACACTTGAATTATTACATTTTTACAAATACTTATTACAATTATTTTGAACTCCCAGTCTTGCATATTCTTGAGCTACACAGTCTTATTTATTATTTCTTTTTCATTCTCATTCATTATAGAAGCTCAAGTAAACCTGTAGAGGCAAGGACAGGTAGATTTGAGCATGGAATGAGGTGCTGGGGTTTAATTGCCATAGAGCAGGATCTGAAATATTGGAGGAATAATCAACCCAGGAAGAAAAACATGCTGAAATTTCATTTTTCTCCTTTGAATACGCCGTGTGAGTGTGTGTTAGCCTAACAGCAGGTTGTTGGGAAGTCTGGTGAGAATAACATGTTGTGGGCTAATTTAGCTCACTGCTGAGCCCTGCTGCCCAGCAGAGCTGAATAGATATATCTGCTGTCAGTCTGCACCTCCGAAAACAACACTGACAAGTCACTCCCCCAGCAAATGGTTATTTTCCCTGCACACTTAATGCAGTTGTACAGAGCAACCAGGAACCCAGAAAAATGAAAACACAGAGGCTGAAATCTTCCAAAGTATTTAGGCAATGACATCCCATAACTGGTGGATTCCCTAACAGGATGGGCTTGGCTCTGTTATATTTGTGTGTGTTGTAACACAAAAATGCTGTTTCCCATTGTGTCTGGAAGGGGTTGTGGCAAACTGTGGTTAAATCTGTGGTTAAATGAGTAAAGGAGTAGCAGCAGTCACTCAGCAGAATCCTTCCAGTCAAAAAATGAATCCTTGCAGTCAAAAAATGGATCCAATCACTGCATCCAAGGGACTGAGGCTTGGCTCACAGAGGGATCAGAATCCCAAAGCAGGGAAGCTAAGTGGAAATACATGTAGAAATATTTGAGCACTGGAAAGATGCTGAGAAACCCATGACAATAAATTATCTGTTCCACTTCAGTGGTGGAAACTGATTTCAGACATATCTAGAGAGAGAAACACGAATGAGAGAATTTCAGTTCCAAGTCTATTAGGAATCAAACTTTCAGACTGACAGCACCTGTTTGATTGTTTTCAACGATTTTTTGCCATCTGAATAACGCCATTTTTTAAGCAATTTAAATTTTCTTTGCTGAAAGGAAACCTAGAGGACACAGATTCTCCATCACAGAAGCAAATACCTTGGCTGAAGATAAGTCGATCTGTTAGAAAAGAGCCATATCCAAAGGTAGCACAACAGCTGTACTGAGTTTTTTTCTAGCCTAATAGGGAATTGATATTTCAGCTCAGGGACAAAATACTGCATCACTTGTATTTGAAGAAATGACTGCAGAACATTTGCTACAATTGATCATTTACTGCTCCCTTTTCTGGCTTTAACACTCAAAATCCTAATTCTTGAATGCTGGGTTGTGTGAAGAGAATGCACCTGAATGAGTGGCTGTCTCCAGAATTGGGCTTTGCCAGTGCCTTTTGCACAATGCCCCTTCAGAGTGCACTTCACATTTTGAATCTAAGGAGCAGAAAAGGGGAAAATGCTTCTTGGTGCCAGTTCTATGGTGTAATCAGAGTTTAAATGTAAAGTTTATTCTCCTGGAGAAAAACAAATGCTGAGTTCTTGTGGCCAGGGATTCAAGCACTACAGGCTGAAATTATAATCTCTGTCTCTAATGCTCCACTTAGAGACTGTGGGAAAGGAATGGTACATTTTCCTGCCACTACTCAGCCACTTTATCTTTGAATAGGAAGAAATTTTTTCTCTTAAAAGTAATCAAGTATTTAGATTGCTCGTGTGTGTTTCCCCTGTTGATAGCAGGTGATCACAGAGGGCAGAGGTGAGCAAATGGATTTAAAAGAATACTGCACAAGAAATGGTGCATGCACTAATATTACGTGCTTCGTTGCATCTTTGGTTATTCATTCTTTACACCAGTCCTCTGGGACAAAATCAATGAGACATTCCATGTTATGCTTCAAAGTCATCATAATTGTTTGTTTTGAAGCAACAATATTTTCCCTTTTGTCAACCGAGCAATTTGCTGAAGTACCCAATTTTTCAACAAAAGTCAGAAATAGAGCCAGGAGCTTTTTTAAAATAATTTAAGAAGTAGGGGGAAACCCACCTGCTAAAAACCCCTCTGCTGATGTGCTGTGTTGTTTATTACATGGTATTCTCCCCACAGGGGAATCATAATGAAAAAAACCCCACATAATCCCCACGGCACATACTTCAAAGAAACACGAGCCTTAAACATTATTTATATCTGTGTGACAACAAGGTGTGTTTGCATAATTAAAGTACCTCAGAAGATGTGTACAGCAAGACATCCCACTGGCAATTAGCTGCTTGAGTGGTCAAGTTTCCACATACAAATTCTGTGTATTACTTCTTCAGCGAAGAGCAGCACTGTACTTGACCTTTTCTGCCTTCCCAGAGGATGTTGCTGTATTATTTTTGACTCTGTATTACCTTTATCTGAACACATGCTTTTAGTAAATGCCTGAGTCATAAGTTTAAAAGTGACTAATTAGTCTGATGTTTGTATCTGTGTGAACACCCTGAAGTCCTGGCAGGAACTGCAAAGGCAGTGGTTCCAGCCATTGTACAAACTGGGAAATGAGCTCTGGTGCTTCCCATCAGATGTCAGAACCCTTTACAGCTCCATCCTGGACAAATGGGAATGGAGACACAGCAGTGATGGGATTCCCTGTGCTCAGCCAGGGGAGAAATGAGGCTTGAAAATCAGGCAAGGCTTTGTCCAGGCTGGCCCTAAAATCCTACACCGTGGAGCTTGGAAATGACACCTCAGGTCTCCATCTCTGCAGTCTGTGAAGCTAAACTCAAGGCCTCCTCACTAATTAGGAGATTATTCAGGGATGGCTATAGTTGAAGCATATTTGAAAGAAAAAAAGGCAGAAAAAAAGGCAGAAGTGTATTGTTAACATCCCTCTGTCGTAGTAAGACCCTCTGGGGATGCTACTTGGCTGCTTGTAAGTGTATTTAACATAAAACAGAGATGATTGAAAAATGTAGCTCGTAGCTCCCTGGGGCAGTTTGCCACTCACAGGATGTAGGACAGGGAGCAGCACGGGGAGGAGGCTGCTGCAGCCCTAGCCACGGTGGCCCCGCAGGCAAGGGAAGCCTCCCGAGCACTCACAATGCCACTTGATGGTTTGATCCCTTAGCACTTGTGAAAGCCACTTGTTTACAGCCCTCGTGCAGTTATTTGGTGTGCTCTGGTATAAAATAGTTGTTCCTTAAGATCCGATCAGGTGCATGAAGCTGCAATGCATTCTGAGCCCTGCATAAATGCAGAGACAGGAGCTGTGAGGCCAAATTCATCAGTGGCATTCTATCAGGGCTCAGTGGGCTTAGCACATGGAGGAATTTTGCATGGCTTCTGTAAAATAGGTAAGTATTTGACTAAAATTAGCCAAATCCTCCAGAGCCTAATGGAGAGCTTATGGGTTCTGGCAACTTAACCCAATGTTTAATTTGCACTAATCTAGCCAAGACTGCAGAAGCATGAAATACACTCTACAGGGAGAGCACTGCTCTTTGAAGTTAGTGGCTTAATTCCCATTGTCTCTGATGGGAGCAGGACTGGGGTTTATGTGGCATTTACTCCTGTTATTGTAGACAGAAATATTTTAAAATATGAATTAATTTGGCTTGTGTTTGGGGACATTCCAGTTTTCTGAATTTACTAAAATCTTGTTAACTCGCAGGCAGACCTGCACCGCTGCACTTGTGAGATCCATGTAGTCTCCATGCAGATACCATGGGCTGTGAGAAGTGCAGATTTCACTTCTGAGGTGTGTGCAGATCTGTAACTAGCCAGCTCAGAGCAGGGGGAAAGAAAAGAAGAGAACGAAATGTTCTTTAAGGCCCCTTCCAAGCCTTAGCCATTCTACCTATGAACACAGCTCTTCCTGCAGCAGCATGAAATCCACCACCACATAACCCAGCCTTTTCTGTACTGAGGGGGATTCTGTAAGTACCAACAATTCCAAATGGATTCTTTGATTATTTGTGTTCACCTGGTTGCCCTGGGCTGTGACAGCTGTGGGGTCAGTCACCCCCTGCAGGGTCCACTGCTGGCTGCTGCTGGCCCATCTGGGAGAGGGGCTGTGGCAACTGGGGAGTGCTGGTGGAGCACTCCAGTGTGCAGTTCCTCAGCCAGAGATAAGTGACTGTTTCAGTTTATCCTTTTGACAAGAGCAGAGGTTTTTCTATTTTAGACAGTCACAAAAGGTGAGCATGTAGTGTTTAGGGGGAAGGCAGCTCAAGCAGTGATCTGGGCACAGAGAAATAGGGAAAAGGAAGAAAAAGTGTCTTTGAAATGATCCCACTTAGCCGCCAAGTAACTGTTACATGGCACAAACCCAAATTGATATGCTGCCTTCACAACACTTTGATTCACTCCTGCAGCCAGGTGCTGAGAGTGACTGTAATAACACAGGGTGTTTCAACAGAGCAGCACGTAGGGGAGCAGACAGGCAAGACAGCAGGCAGAAAGCAGCTGTCTGCTGTGCAGGCAAGGCAGGCACTTCAAAGGGAGGAAATCCTTCTGAGGAACTCATTGTCAGAAGCTACATAAGGGCTCCCAGTGATATTAATGCCCACTGTTACTACTCTGACCAAAAAGAGTTTTTGTCCTGGTGAGATGACTTTCCCCATGATGGGGTGACAAGCAGTCCCTGAGCCTTTTGTTTTATTCCAGTTACTTGCAGATTCCCTGCTTTTCTGGCCGATGCTCACTGCTGCTTTGACAAGTTCAAAGTGGCAGAGCCACTACCCTCATTTCACAGGTGCAGAGACACACAAAGAGTTTATTTTAGTCATAGGAAGCACCACAGATTCCCACACTTTTATTCTTCCCCTGACTCTATCAGAAAGCTCAAACATCCAGCAGGACTGTATATAAAGAAGAGGGACTGCTGTTTCCTTTCTGCATCTCCTCTCTCTCTCTGCCAGTGGATGCTGACAGCAGCCTTCTACTGAAAGGATCACGACCGGCTTTAGATGCAATTTCCACAGCCTGTTTCCTCCAGGCTATGCTGTGACACACCGGTGTCATCCCTTCCTCCAGCAGTCTCTAGCACTTACCATAACAGCTCTCATGTCACAGCTGCCTTTCTTATACTTAAGGTACAGCTTGAGGCAGGTGGAGCAAAATTGACACAGAAAAATCCGAAAGCTCCTCTTTTCCCTTGCTCTCACTGCTCACCGGGCATGGGGAGGGTGCTGTGGCAATGAGGGAGGCAAAATCTCACTCAGGAAAGAGCTGGAGAGGGGTGATAGGGGAGATTGTTGTTATATCAGCCCCACTCTCTGGCTGGTACAGCCACCCTTGCACTGAGAAAATTGGTTTGTGTTTGATTCTGCTGAGGTAGCAAACAAAAACAGCAAGTCAATTTGCGATAGAAGATGGAAAAAAGAGAAGTTACCTCATTTATTAATCCCAGAAGAGACAGGACTCCATTAACCAAACCTGTAACCAAACCTGTAGGTGAATCAATTTACTTCTTACACCCTTATCTCAATTTTTATTCCTACCATCTGAATTTGCACATACTGTAAACTCCCATGGTGTTCAGATTCTCTTGTAGCACTTCCATATGAAAATGGACAGGAACCCAGTCTGTTCCCTTAAATCTTCTCAAATGATCCATGTTTGATACAAACTGTACGACATGAAGTGATTTAGTTGTTTTTGCCTATTCTGAGGCAGTTGTATCTCAAAGTATTTTAAGAAATTAAGTCATTTTTTTAAGTTTATTTGGGGTGATTATAACTACAGGAGAAGCCCTTTAAGGGGGAGATTGCATAAGATGATGTTGTATCCTAAATTCAAAGGAACAAGAAGAACAGAAATAAAAGGAATAATCTGCAAAATGAAAATGTCATGAATAAAAAAGGTTATTCGCTAGATCATAGTTGTATTTCATCTTTAAAACATTTAATCTTTATATCACATTTTCCACATTAAAATATTAAGGTTTGGGATCTCTCTGACTTCTTCTCATACACATTTTAATTAGATTGGTGTACAGTTCTATATAAAATTAGGGCAATTTAGGGTTTCTGGTGTCAGCCTCAAAGGAGATGCTCTGATGCTCCAGTATGAGATTAACCCCATGGAAGACATTAGGGTCAGCCAGTCCTTACCCTTTTCTCTTCCATTCTTATCAAAACAACAAGTTTCTTTTGAGAATTTGGAATGAACTTCAGAGGAAGAAAATACAGCTTGAACTTGAGCCTGATGTAATTCTGATGGCAGTGTCTTGCTGCCATGTGCTTCCCAGTCTGGCAGCAAACACCTTCTCTCTGCACACTCCACTTTAAAAACCTGTCCCAAAATGCTTTCCAAAGAATGCATTTGAAAATCCCCAACATCTTAATTCTACTTGTAAAGGACAATTTGGAATCTAGCAAAACCAGTGTCTACTGACTGCAGAAAATACATTTTCACCTCCATCATCCTGATTAATCCCAGACAGACCCACAAAGTGTCCCTTTTGTCAGCACCACCATCCCCCCTGTGTGACTGTAAAGGGCTCCTACCTGTGCAGTCGTTCTGCCCTAGATGAGCAGGGGGAAGGAGGACCAACCTTGTTTTGGTATGAAGTGGCCCCCGAAATTCCTTGGAGGTTGTTCTGAAGCAGCGAGGCACGAGGAGGCTGGCTGCGCTTGGGTGGCTCATGTGGCACATCCGAGGCTCAGGGCGGGGCACCTGAGGGGAGCTGCAGGCTCACGGTAGGGACCTCTGGCAACCTCTGAGGATGTTTTTCAGGGCAGTATTTATTGCTGCAAAGAGGCTCAGCCACGCTTGTAGACTTTCCTAACTGAGACCATTCAGTGCTGCAGGTAAAAGAGACAGTTCTGTGAGGTGTTTGTTGGTTTAAAACTTCAATATCGGGGCAGTATCATTTTTCCTTCAGGAGGAGTGATGTATTGTGTCTCCCTTTGAGTGGGAGGGACATTCCACCTGAGGAAAGGAGAAGTGGGGGCTTTGACAGTGGCAGGGGGGAGTCACACCCTGGGAAGGGGAAGAGCTGCAGAGAAGCTGATTCAGGGCCAGGAAGGCACATCCCATCCCCTGCCAGGTGTCCTGGTTAGGTGCATGGAACATGCATATCACAGGGAAATCCAGTACTCCATTTCAAAATGCACTCCCAAACAAAATGAAGCGTATTCTTCCCATATTTTTTATTATCTCTATGGATAATACAAATATAATCCTCTGGTGGCACAGGACTGCCCGACCACTTTAGGGAGCTGAGTTCTAGTACCATAAAGACAGAGTGGGACACCAAAAACTTATTGGTGATTAATTTTTTTTAATATTTACGTTGCTTTCACATGTACAAATTCAATAATCTCTATATTTATTGCATTGACTGTGCCAAGTATTCTGACTGCTTCCCTCAACACCCCCTCCCGGAAATCAGATATTCCTTAAATAACCCTACAGGTGTTGTCTGTCACTTAAAAGCAGGAAAGGAACCTTCTTTAGGAGATTAGTGTTTAAAGCTTGCCCAATTTGCATCCATTGAAATGGTAAATACCTCACAAAGGTTTCCTCACAAACATCTGAACAGAGCCACAAATCTCTGCCGTTGATCTGCCCTGGTTGTGTGACCCTAAGATGTTCAGCAATATTCCTGCAAGCCCATCTATTTACAAGTCAAGTTTTCTAAATGCCTTTTAGCTCTAATTTGCTTTTATTATCGTCACCACTCTTGACAGGTACTGTGTGGCACAGCAGAGAGAAGGAATTCCCAAATCCATAGGTTTTGTGCAATCTCCATGGCACCTCCAGTCTTACAGATGGACCTGCAAAGCACATTTTAAGCCAGCACATGAAAGCTTTCATTGGCTTTGCATTAAGCCAAAATTTCCAAATGCAGCCATCTGGGTGGTGTTCTCAGCCCCATCTCAATCATGACTCCAAATGGTCACCGGGACTTGTTCATAACCAGTCAAGTTGATCAAAAAAAAAATCCTCTTGTAAATTTTCGTTCAATTAATGCAAATAATCAATTTGGAAATCACAATACATGTAATACTTAACCAAGTAACAGATTATATGATTCACAAGAATTAACATCTCATGAATATGATCAGCATGCCTTGGAGCAGTTATGTTCAGAAATGTGTGCCATAGAAAATTTAGGTCTGAAATATCCTTGGCTGTCTCAGGCCCTCTTAAAATGATGCCACAAAACCCAGGAATGTGTGATGTTGTAGAAGTTTCCCTTAACTGGATTATCTGAGGATGCCAGTGATTGTCACCAATACTGCCCCTATTTTGTGTCACTGAGAGCCACAAGAAACAGAAATGTAGAGAGATTCATCTACCTCTCCTCTGCCAGCCTCGGCTACATTATTGTGCTTCGACCTGGAAAATCAGTTACACATCAATTAGTCCTTTTCAGGGTTTGGAAAACACTCTCCACCTCTGTTGTTTTCCTTCCTGCTTAGGAAGGGGGACAGCGGTTTGCTTGGAGTGAGCTTTCAGGCAGAGAAAAAAAAATCTGGCTCTGTATTTTGCTGGTGAAATTACAGGGTTTGCAATCAATGAATGTTCAAAAGCTGGAAAGAAAAAGATGCTTTGACCCATTGAAACTTCTGACGGAATTATACACATTATTTAGAGGTGTGTGCAGAAATGGCACTTGGCTATTCCATGTCTTTCTGAAAAAATAAGTGAGATACTGGACTGCTAAGTCTAGATTTATTTAGTTATCCTATTTATCCTACTGAACCTATTAAAAGAGGATGTCATAGGAGTATTTCCTTCATTCCTCAATTTCTACAGGAAAATGATTACACGCTACAAACACCATGCCAAACACACTGACATTTAATGTGAAACTTTTCCCAAAACTTTTAATTAAATCTTTTTCTTAATCTGAAATTTTATAGCAAACTGTTTCAGCGTGTTGCTTAAATGAGTAACAGAATTCAAGATATATCACCAGTAGACTGAGTGTATTGCTTAAGAGCCTCTTGGAGGACTTTAACTCAAATAAAGCTTTTCTGAATTTTCTATTGCATGGAAATTCTCAGAAGGCATCTACTGGAGCTGCAGTAAAAGATAAATTCCGTTCTCTTCAAACTGAACCAGACAGGGTCATTATGAAGAGCAAAAAAGGTAGGAAAGTTGGAGGAGCACGTGACAGTTCTGAAATTATTCTCTCAAATGTAGCTCTCCTGGAAAGGTAAACACTTCTGTGTTAGAGTACTGAGATGCTGGGACTCAGTCTGCTGCCTGCCACCTGTTCTCTTAAAAAATCAAAAATCTTAATAAAGCTTTTCCATTATTAATTATAGTCTTGACTCTGCAAATGAAAATGTTCTGATTAGTGAACTTTTCCACAAAACTTCTGGGAAATCCCCATGTCCTCCTCCAGATATTCTTCCCAATGCCCAGCACTTTGCAGATTTAGTATTAAGTATTCAAATAGCAGCCCAGAGCCATTCAAGGAAATTGAATCCCAGGATTTTGGGCCAGGTGTACAGAGATGTTCAAACTAATTATTTAATAATTGAAAACAATAACCAGTGTAGTTAAATCTCTTGCTGATTTTCTAATGTTTATTAATTTAGGCACCTGTGTCTTCTGCACCACTTTTTTTTCAAAATGCTTACAAGAATATGCATAGCATATAAATCTAAAATGAATGTGATTACCTTGATACCTACTCTAGGCTCTTAAGTGATTACAAGAGCATTATTATTTTAATTGTTATATAGATTTCCTTCTTATGAGTCTGCTTATTAAACAGTTGTTTAAATTCCTAGATAGATGTCAAGGTGAAGATTTTTCATTAAACATTCACTCTACCACTCTACGACCTTTTTAAATGGCCTGATACAGGAAGAACTATGGAAAATGTTTCCTTAAAAATTAGGCAAATACAACATTCAGAAATAGTTAAATAAATGAAAAGCAACATTGACACCAGCCCTTATCAGCAGGAAAATCACTGCCCTGTCACTGGAGTGATTTTACTTCAGTCCATGGTTTATGCAAACTGCATTGAAGGACCATCTGAAGGAAAGGAGGGTTGTAATTATTAAGAAAAATCAGCAACATAATGTATTCTAAATCAGCTTGTGCCTTCTTTGTGTGCTAGAGCAGATGTTGCACCCTACCCTTGCTTCACTTAGCTATGTATATTATTTTAATTGCCTTCTACACCTTCAAGGCAATTTCCATTGTATTATTTTATTTTGCTAATGCACCTGCCTAAAGAAAGTAAACTGGAAGCAGGGCACTCACTCAGGAAAGGGTAAAATGGCAGTAAAATTAGGCTTCTTGGTGTCTTTTTCTGTTTCCTTTTTTCCCCCACTCCTTTCACTGTGACTAAATAATAACAACTGGAAGGAATAATTTTACAAGAGGGAGTTATCTGTTATTTTCATTTGGTCCCAATACTGCTAATTAACAGCAGATATGAGAGGTCCTGTAAAGATTTTGAAAATCTAACAAAATCTGGTAAAACCTTCTATTCTTCTTTTACAAACAGCATTCTTGTAGCACTATGAAATGGGTTGCTTCAGCCTTAAAGTCAGAGAAAAGAAGTATGAATATAGCAGAATAACAACACGATTTATCAGCATGAAGGAAATAAATGGACAGTATTAACTGTATCATTCCAGCAGTCTACTCAGCAGTCCTAATGCCTCAACAGAATGTGAGAGGGGAAATGAAATGGCAGCATGATTACACTGATTACGGCTGTTGCAAATACGGGAGGCTCCAGTCACGCTTCAGTGGGGCTGTAATTATACTTCAAAGAAATGCTGTGTGCAGCCTGCTCCATTCTTGGAGTATCCCTGCTGTTTGTTTCCTCTTATTTTGTTCTTAGGCCCCATGGACACTTGCTCATAGGTGCAACTCTTTGTTTCAGCACCGGGAAAAAAAATCACTTTTTATGCATGTCAGTGGATTTGGGTATAAACTCTCCCAGCTCTTCTGTGCTGCTCCAGAAGTGCCATCAAACAATAGGATTCGCTATGATTCAATACTATTCCTAATTTCTTACAGAATAAACCTTGTGAGCTTTCATTAAATGAGGTGGTAAAGAGTGAAGGGAGTATGGCTGCTCAGCATCAAACAGTTCTCTTCTCCACCTTGCCCCTAGGTATTAGTCCTGAACAGAAGAAATCCAAACCTTTGTGATTTGTCTTTGATTAGTGCTGCCTCATGCTGCAAGCAGTACTTCAGGAAGAAAGATGGATTTGTTGCTGTTGTTTCTCACTTCCCACTGGCAACACGTGGCAGCACCTAGCCTAGAGCTGGCCATTATATTTCATTTAAGAAAAGGTATTGAAAAGGAAAATACATTTTGATGTGTCTGCGTTTTGTCTATAATTCAAAGGCACTGACATTTTACAGCAGCTTTTTTTCTCCTTCTCCCTTCAGATAATGATGTGACACCAAGGCAGAATACAGAAGCAGGATGGGGTGGTGTCTGGGGATACTGTCAAGTACTCTACTTTCTCTCGCTTTCCTACAGATACCTGTTCCCCTCCCTGGCTGGACTCTTTTGTGTGGTTTCTTACTGTGCCAGCCTGTGATTTACAGAACTTGCTCTGCATCCCACAGCTGAGCACAGCTCTGAGCACTCTGGGTGTGGACCTCCAAAAAGCGTGGCTCAGCTGCAGGCTCATAGTGTTCTGTAGAGCAAACAGCAAAGGCTGAATCATTCAAAAAAAATCTATTTATTTGTTCCTTACCAAGCAAAATAAAACCTTAAGCTCTGCTCTCCATGAGGCTGAAGTGCTACCAGGTCTATTGTTATAGAGAAAAGGATGATAGGAATGCTGAAAGCAGAAAAGGGATGAAGACTTGAAAAACCAAGGAAAATCCAGGATTTTGTTGAGACTTTGAATCTTTGCAGAGACTCAGGAACCAAGAACAGCAGTTGAGAAACAATCAAGTTGTGTCAAGGGGGAGATGGAGCAACCACAACGCTGCAGTCTCTTTGGCCTCTTGGATCCATCCCATTCTGGTGACTTCAGTGGGGCTGCAGCTCCTGCTCCTGCAGCTTTGGGCCCGTTTCTGTGCATGGCTGCGTGCTCTCCTTTCACAGATCTGCAGATCAGACAGCATTTTGGGTTTTCAGTATCCTCAGGCAGCAGTCAAACCGGGTGAGCCAAACCCAACTCTTCACCTTTCTGAGAGGGAAGCTGGGCATGGCGCAACTGGAAGCTGCTCTGTGCTTGTCAGATACGGTGATATATGAAGGTAATTGCTTCCGTGTGCATTTAATTACAGTATTGTAATTAGCAGGTTGCAAGAGCAGATGCAGAGGGTCTTTTCATAGAGCAGACTCTGATAGGCCAGGAAAACTCTCAAAAAGAAAAGGGCAGAGCAATGTCACATTGTAATGCAGCTCTTTGTGCCTGGAGAAGAGGGTTAATTAGCTGATTGCTCCACTCTTCATCTTCATTTCTTAAGGTGGAGGTAACATGGTAGGAAGGAGATTAATTTATCTTCATGAATTTTTAGAATTAGCAAATAGGACCAAACCTTTGTTCAGCTCAGCTGCGTGGCTTGGGCTTGGTGCTGGGCAGGGACCACCCTGGAAAAAGGGAACAAAAACTGCGAAATCTTCATCCTCCCAGGGTAAAAGGGGAGCAAGAACTCCAGCCTTTGAGTAGAGTTCGCCATGGCAACTGGAGCATCATTGCTCCTCTGGGGGAGCAGGGCTGGCTCTGGGTTAATGCTGCATGCAGGGACTTGTAGCTCACCTGCACTTCCCCAGCACCTATTAACGGGTTCATCTTTCACTGTGTCCCTCGGTGCTCGGGGCAGCAAATGCCTCGCAGGGGAATTGTGGGGGTCTGCAGGTCACTCACACTCAGAGCTGTTTGACAGGGAAATCGTGTGGCTGCCTAATGACAGGCAAGGGGAGGATTTTACGCTGGATGGGATGTGTTCCAAATCCTTTAAGGGTCTGTGGTCTGGTATCTGTGGGAAAGGGAACACAACAGTGCTCATGTTGCAAAGCACATCAAACTTACCCTTTGTAGTTCAGGGATTGTTTCTTTTGCTTTAAATACACAAAAAGCTGTAAACTAACTTTTTTTTTTTTTTTCCTATTAAGAAACTTCATATCTTGTTGTAGTTTTTAACTTATATTATCCCACTGAAATATTGGGTCCTGGCACTCATATTTATTAAAGTTATCTGCTAGAGGGATAGAAGGGCATAGTCTCTCTAAATGCACTTGCAGGAGTCAGTACAAATTGCACATTTAATTATTGTGTACTTAAAATCTGATAATCACAGAAAATCAAATACACAGCCTGGTTGATTTAGAAAGTATTTTTAATAGGGGACTATTAAATTATAGAGTTAAACATTATTAGATATATTTATTCATGAGAGATAATTTGATATGTAACAAAATAAGCCAATACATGGTGTAACCTCTTGCAGTCTAATTTTCATGGATGAGCTCTTGCATATTTAATATCCTTTGAGGATATATTTTAACCTAGACTAATTACTGCTTTCCTCTTATTTCTGTTCAGTTTGACATCGATGTTTGGTTAAAATAATGTAATATTGTTGTTATGGAGCAAATTAAGTAAATCTGGCTTAGTTAATTTAGTGCCATTGTTGATACCGTAAATGGCCTGATGTAGGTTACAACAAACATTGTACACAAACAAAACCAGCTAAATTCTGTACACTGAACCAGTATTCACACTGCATGATGGACACCATCAGGAATATTCTCTGACTTACAGGGCTGTTTTATACCGTCTGTTTCTAATCTCATTGTGGCAAATTTATAAAGAGGAGTAAAGTAAGAAATCAATGGTGATATAAGTTATTCTTACAGTATTCAGACAATTTAGCTTAAAAGCCTATCAAGCTAGCTGGGGACCTGGTCAGAAACTTTCCATAGGCAGAACACCTGAGCACAGAGATTTTGTACGTGAAAGTAGGTTAATTAATTAATTGAGAGCCCATGTCATGGCTTTGATATATACATTAATTTTGTGTCTGAGAAAAATTTTAATTAGATATTTTAATTTTGTTCTCAGTGACATCTTAATAAAATGCACGGATAGGTCAGGTTATGTGTTTGTGCATTCTGGGATAATGCCAGCAGTGTCAGCTGGCTTTAGCAGATCAGCTTTGTTTTGCCTGGTTCATCAGCCAAACATCTTGCAATGCTTTGCTTTCTTTGATCCATCAATTTTTAATGTGCTAAAGTTTTAATAAGTCTGCCTTGTATGAAAATAATTTTTAAAATGATACATTTTGAAAAATAGTTAAAGAGACAGGTTACATTGATGTAACTTTTAATTCCATTTGATTTTTAAAGTTACAATAAGTGCTATGGGTTGAATGTTTTCTAGGTGGGTAGTGCAATAAAATACTTCATCTTTGTCCTGTGTCAGTATTGATTAGTAAAAACTGAAATGCTCAGTGCCTTTTGGGAGGCTAAGGTTCCTTTTTACATGTTGCACCAACTAAAAGCAGTAATGATTTTGACTACACACAGCTCCTTTATGCTTTTCAGTCTTTTAATTTTTTCACCCGTAAATCAACTAAACTTCAAAATAAGAAAACCTTTCTCCACTGTAAAAGAAAACATATTTTAAAAAAATCTTTTTAAAAACTTCATTTATTGGACACCTAAATAGTTAGTCATGAACATCAGCATGAATCAGCTTCTTGTGTTAAAGTGAAGAATCTTTCCCCAAAACCTAGAAAATATTTGATAAAATATCCCATAACCTTCTGGCTGAGAAGAGACTTTTCTGCCCACCCCTCTGCAGAGGAGGGGGCTGAGCCTTCGGTGCTCTCAGCCAGGAACAGCTCCTTGTGAGCCCAGCTGGCTCAGAGCTATGAACTGATACCGACACCAAAGCATTTTTCCCCTCTATCAGCTACCGAGAAAGCAAAATTGCTTCTAATCAAAAGGACGGCCCTCCCTTTGCAATTGTTTGCTCAAGTATATTTCTGACTGGTCTGCTTGATGGGCAAATGTGCAAGGAAATGGAAAACATCATCTTTCAACATGAAAGAATGCCAATGCACTGTGAAGAACTGTTTCTAGCTCACTTCTCCTCTCATGTGGATTTACACTGCTGCTAATTTCCTAAACCTGGCTACCAGGTTGGCTTCCAATTTGTTTGATGATGCATCTCGTGGTGTCTGGGAACGCCCAGCAACATGCCAGGGGCAGGACTTGCGAAACCAAAGGCTTCTCAGTGACTAAATTAAACCACATATTAGCAGCACATCAAAGTTTTAGAAACTTTTCACGGCTCTGTTTTCGTACCCTGCAGCCTTGTCCAAAGTGCATCCACTACTGCTTCCCAAAACATCTAAACTGGTGAGGCTGGGTGGAGTTCGGAGCCACTTGGGATAGTGGAAGGTGTCCCTGCCCATGACAGGGTGATCTTTAAGGTCCCTCCCAACCCAAACCATCCTGGGATTCCATGATTCTGTACACACTTTATTCAGCGGGCATCTTTTGGAACCATATAATCAGACATTAAAGACAGAGACCCAAAGCATATTAGACTTCATTTTGCTGACATCTTTCACGAAGCATCGTCAAAACATGGGAATGTTTGGTAACCTTTTCTTGTGGGTGCTTGGCACCTGAGTGTATGAATTAGCGTACTTAGCAAGTCGTTTTTCCTCTTATCTACTAAAAATAACAACATGAACTCTAAGAGGTTGTCAACGTATTACTTCCCAAGGGAGAATTTTGCTCTTCTCTCTCATTTATCTAGGCATGTGTAGAGGCTTTTGACCCATTTAGCATAGATAAATGACCCATGATATGAAATTTCCCAACAGTTTAATAATGCATTTAACTCAAAGTGACACTTGCTTGCAGCTGCCTTAAAGCAGTTTCCAGGCTATATATGTCTCTTTGAAATGATGTATGACAAGTAGGAAAGCTTCCTTGATAGAACCCCAAATCCCATGGGCGAGTAACAAGAAAATCCTTTTTAGATTGCCAGCAGCAAATTTATACTTTGCAAGTCTTTATTTAATTTTATCTGTTTTTCAATGTAATTTATGGTTATGACCATTAGTCTAAAGCTCACAGTAACTTCTACACAAATTATTTTTTTCTTCACAGTAATGCATTGTAAAGGCTTTTATTGATCCCGTTTTTTTTTCCCCAACATACCAGAAGTAAACCCCCTGTCTTACCACTGAAAATGTTTTTGTAATCCTTGCACTAATTTAGCTGTATCAAAATTCTATTACTTCTGAACCCTGGGTAGTGAAACAGAGAACTACAGCCTGTGTATGTTTAAAATCAGGAAACTTTCCTAAGAAAACTCCCCCATGTGTTTGAAAACACAAGTCTGAATGATAGCTCTTAATTTTTGCTTGCATAGATTTAAAGCAGTTGGTGTTGAATATGTGGAAAGATTTTTATTAAATCTGCTTCTGGTTTAGTGAGCAATTTCCCATGATACATGTCATATTAAAAGCAAGAAAGATTTAAGAAAGCAAGAAATTAGCATTAGACTTGAGGAGACAAACACTCCTAAGCAGGCAATCAAATTTATTATTTAATCACATTTATTTCCAGTGTTAAAATAGAAGTCAAGTAACTGAAGTTGGGTCCTGTGGGCCCCTGAGTCATTTAGCACAGATAAATGGGGTGGGTTTCCAAAGTCTGCAGACAGAAAACATGGATCCAAATAAGAAAAAACACAAAACCAAAACCCAAACAAACCCAGAAAAATAATTTTGAAAGAGTCCTGTCCACAAGGAAAGGTTAATGTGGGCAGAGCAAGTTGATAAAAAAAACAAGCAGCTGATTAGAAGAGAAACACAGAGTTCACAGGATGTCTGTACCTCAGACTCTGATCATTTTTCAGCTCTGTTTCTCCCTTTGGCCTCCAGCTTTCATCCCTCTTGTGTTTCTCATCCACAGTGACGTTCCCCTCACTTTCCTTCCCTTGCAGGATCCCCAGACTCACCCAGGTCCAGCCAGATTGGTATCTGTTTGTACAGCCTGTGGAGAATTTGGCTCTGGCCCAGTTTGTAATGTGGGTATGAAACCAGGGGATGTGGAAATTTGCTCCAGCTGCCCTAACCCAGCCTGGAATTGCCAGAGGAGCAATGTCCCAGAAAAGAGCTGCTGCACAAAGGCTGTGCTGCCCCTTGCTGCTTCCCTGCTCAGAGCAGTTTCAGCCCATCTCCTCTGCTCCATTTCAGTGCAAAGCCAAAGAAGCCACCTTAAGCCACAGAGGGCCTTTGGTCCGGGTCTAAACACAGCTCACGTTGGAGCTCTCTGGGGAGCAGTTTGCTGAAGTTTATTCCAAGAGGGTCTGAGCATGGCTGTGCCCCTCTCAACACCAGCAGAATAGCTGGGTACAAATTGCCTGAGCTGACTTTACGCATCTAACCAAAGTTAGACACGTGCCCCTCGGTCTGGGGAAAGGGAGTGGCATTCCAGGCAGGAATTCCCTCAGTGCTGGTCATCTGTGCTTGAATGAGGTGAACCTGATTTTGAAGGATCTTCTCTTTTCTTAGTGACTACAAGACTGCTTCTGTTGGACCTGTCTCAGCCAAAGTGTCTCTTCTACCACCTAGAAAAACAGGGAGTTCCTCCTTAAAACAAATGACCTCTAAAGGGTAAAATGCACCCCATTGCTGATGCAGGTTATTTTGTTCATAGAATCAGAGAAGGTCCTGCATTGGAAGGGACCCACAGGGATCACTGATCCAGCTCCTGTCCCTGCACAGACACCCCACCAATCCCACCCTGGGCATCCCTGGCAGCGGTGCCCAAACGCTCCTGGAGCTCTGGCAGCCTCGGGGCCGTGCCCATTCCCTGGGGAGCCTGGGCAGTGCCCAGCACCCTCTGGGGGAAGCAGAACCTTTCCCTGATCTCCAACCTTTAATTTCCCTATTCAGAGAATAGGGAAATGGAAATATTCCCAATTCAGGGAGCAGGATAGCGCTTAGGAGTCTTATAGCCAAAAAACATTTTATTTGTCAACACAAAACACATCTTGCTTGGAAGAGGCTTGCAGAGACTTCCAGCCTAGCCAAGGTCCCTGTCACCACCAGCAGCACTAGTTCCCAGCTCCCTGAGCTTGACTGGCCTGTGGAAGTTGACTGCATCGAGCCTCACCTTTGATACAGAGCGATTCTTCCTAGCTGGGGATGAGAGCAGCTTTTACAGTGTAAGCTTGGATAAGCTGCTGAAAGGGTAAAGCTGCTGACTACCCTGTAGAAAGATAAGCACAAGAAACAGCAGAAGTGAGGCAGGGAGCCTTTATCAAAGTTAATGAAGAAGGCACAGGGTCTAAGGAAAGGAAGAAATTCTTGCAGGAGTTTGGGCTCGTGTGAACTTGGCGAGATCAATTTGCTGCTGAACCATTTGAACTGAGTTCATTCTGAGAGAGACACACAAACCAAAGCTGGCCCAGCGAGCGCCTCAGATCGCGGTGACCTGAGGGGCCGAGAGCTGCGGAGCGCGGCTCGGAGCCTGCTCACGCTGAGAGCCGCTCTCGCACAAACAGCCCCGTTCTGCCGCGCTGCCCTGCAGAGAGCCTGCTCAGGAACTTCCTTCAGACACAAATTAATCACTCACAGCTTATTTGCTAGGAAAGGAGACACATGCCAATTCGTCTGCTTTTTTAAATGTAAAAAAAAAAAAAAAAAAAAAAAAAAAAGAAGTGATATTTACACTTTAGCTTCCTCTTTGTAACTCCAGATACTGGATTTATAAATAGGAATTGATTTGAAGGACATTTTTACAACATTTCTCACCAATAATATCTGGTTTTAAATATTTGTGCCTACACACTTCCCCAAAATAAATAAAATCAACCCTCCCATAGAATATTTTTGCAAGCTGCTTCTCTAAAGTGCAAGTTTATTTGATTTAAGCTTCTTTGCCGATCATTCTTAATGAATAATTATTCAGTATTTCAAACTGAAACAGATAGCTTCATTTAGTATGATTAATGCTGATGCACCACATCATTTGCATAATTACAAAATATAATAAAATAAATTCCAAATTTGAATCTTTGTAACTTGTGTTACCAAAGGCCTGAAAAAAGACATTATGTTTTAAAGTTATCTCAAGACACAGTTATAATGTTCTGTGACTAAAATTGAAAGGTAAAATTATTTTTCACCACCATGCATTACAAGATGTTGCCAAAATAAAAGTTATATCTCAGAGACAGAGAGAAGTAATCTAGTGAAAGTATGTGTCTGCTGAAACAGATATCCTCTCCCTACTTTTAAAGATTTGGAGCTGCTTTTTGTGAAAATTAACTGAGATTCTTCATGAAAACAGCATTTGGCCTTTTAGGATATATGAAGTGGTTTTTACTTCTTTAAAGCTCTAACAAACTTCATTTCTTTTGCAGATTTTTGGGTGGTTTTCACTGCTTTTAGGAGAAGTCTCACTGTCTGTTCTTCAAGCCAGTTACTTTCACGGATTAATGAAGGCAAATCAGACAAATGCAGCCCTTGTTGGAGTTTACATTTAGTAGACCTTTTCTGAATATAATGTTTTGATTTTGGATAAAGGGATGTGACATCAGAGTGATTGGTACTGAGAGTAACTTCCTGTGTCTTGCCTTGTAGGACCTGCATTGAAAACAGGGGATACTGCTCATACCTCCAAGTGAATCAGAGGTAATGGTTTTTATTAGGACTGTCAGGGGAAAAAAGGCTGAGGAAACACTGTCTGGACAATCAGGGCATTGAGGAAACTCCATGTTCTTCAGGCTGCTTGTTGGGTTTTTGCTTAGACAGTTCCTGAAATCAATACAGTCATTTAGGCAGTAATTAGCCAATAATTTTTATAAGAAAGTGGTACAAAGGACCTCAAATGTGAGGGGGTTCATCACTGAACAAGTGAATTAACGGCCACGGCAAGAGAGCAAAAGCAAGCCCGGATCTGGCAAGGTTTGGATATGTGCAGGTAGGCAATAAATGTAAGCAGAATGCAGCTGATTTATTCCTACCTTGAAAAATGACTCAGTGTCCTTTCACCCTGGCTCTGGTGCCAGTCAGATCATAGGGAATCTTTCATATCTCTTTCTGTAGATGGAGTGACATCTCCAGACTGTCAATTTGCCCTTTGCAGCACCCTTTAAAGACACAACATTATTTTGGCTTGCACTCCATAGAGACCCTCACTCTCCTGCAATAAGGAATATTTGATTTTTCCAGGCGATTCTGCCTGAAGTGATTAGCTGAAATTTTTCCTTGGTTAACATATTGAAGAATTCACAGAGGCAAGCTGTGTGTGTACATATGTAACCTTGCACAGGGAGAGGGACTCTGTGTTGTGCTCTTTGGCAGGGCTCACACACAGTCCTAATCATTGCACCTAAAGCGTGAGGGATTATTCCAGGCTGCTTTAAACTGAAGCACATGGCAAACAAAGCAGGGTCATGCACAGGCTGGTGGATAAGATTCCATATGCTGTTTAGAAAAGAAGATATCCAAGGATATGCAAGACAGAGCTGACTGAATTGCAGTGGGAGGGGAAAGAGTGAAAGTTGAAATGTGTCTAAATCTGCCTTGTGGTTTGAATACTTTCTCTCCTGAAAGTGAAATAGCACCGTGGATGCCCACAAGTGCTCAGGAGAGTGGATTTGTCTCCTAGCAGAGTAAGTGCCTCCTAACTCCTGTCTTTCATGAGGATAAATTATTAAGCAGGCACTGGGTATGGATCCTGAGTCTCCAGAAATTCTCCCTGCTTTGAAGGAGGTGTAACCAGCACCCAAAGAGTGGTGTTTGCACCCTCTGAGCAGCACCTCCAGGGCTGGCTGAGTGTGGCAGGGGAGGTGCAAGCACTGCTAAGAGATTTATCAAGGTGGAACTTGCACAGGTTTTTGGTGGTCAGACAGATAAAAGCCCACAGAGATGGGGTCCTCTCAATGCTGCATTGGCTCAGAACAGGTTAACGAGGAGGACTAATTAACTCTGTCTTGCTACAGGCATCAAGCCTGGTGAGAGTTTAGCTCAGCTGCCTGGTGAAAAGGAGGACAAAGGAAAAATCCCCGTGGTAGCTGGGGACTGGAAACAGCTGGATGGTTCCCCCAGCCTCCTGTCAGATGGCTGAGCTCTGGGGAGACAGGCTAAATAGCCATAAAATAGGAACTGGGCCTTGGGACCAGTCCTTTAAAAATACTTGCTGGATGACTGTATTTTTAATTTGTTCATTCATTTGTATTATTCTTAATTTTTCACTCAGATTGCTCAGGAAAAGTGGGACTAAAGTGTGTGGGAAGGAAGGCCAGGACATCCTTGTGCTGTGGAAGTTGGTCACTGGAGGCTCTCAGGGAGGATACTCCAGTGGGCTCCAGAGGGATGGAAACACGAAAGCAGATTGCTCCTTTCATGTCAGTCTTCCCACAAACATAAAGTAGAACAACATTCATGGTACTGTTGGTTTTCAAATTACAATGCCTTAAAAAAAAAAAAAAAAAAAA